>MU780290.1:156800-218588 GCA_026770625.1 Nicotiana glauca | reverse complement strand
TGCTGATATGCTGACAAAAGTGGTGACTGCGGTCAAGTTTCAACATTGTTTGGATTTGATCAACATTGTTGAACACTGATGATTGAAGAAGAAGACATAACCAAAATTTGTTATAGAGAGAAAATTGAAGATGTGGAATTTTTGCCAAGGTGGAGATTTGTTGAATTTGGCAAAGACAGAACTCCCACATCGCTTGGGAAGATTTGTTGGGGGTGGGGGGGATTTTCTCCCTATAAAAGAAGGCCTAATGTTTAGGATTTAAACACACCTCTCATTTGCCTTCTTATCTTCTTAAAGCATTTGTATCTTCTCTCTTTAGTATTATTTCACTTGTAATTTTGGAGTGAAATAAAATATTGGTTGTGTCCGAGGAGTTGGCAAAATTAGTCGAACCTCGTTAATTCTGGTGTTCCTTTTATTATTGTTTTATTGTCTTATTTATTATTTGGTGGCTGCCATAATTTTTGGTATAGTAGTTGTGACTTATTCACACTATATACATTTGGCTTCCGCAACAGGAGCAACATGGCTAACCAAGCTATTTAATGCTATACTTAGAAGTGGTAGGATGCCCCACGAGTGCAAAAGACCCTAATCCCAATTTATAAAAACAAAGGAGATATTTAAAGTTGTGCGAACTATAAAATTATGAGTCACGCGATGAAACTTTGGAAAAGAGTGATGAGCGTAGACTTAGGGACACTAGAAGAGTGACAAAGAACCACTTTATACCGGTACATCTATGGAGGCTATATTTTTGCTAAGGAGATTGATGGAAGTTTATCCCCAGAGAAAGGCACTGAGCCCGAACTTGTTACACTAAGTTATAAATTAGCTAACCAACATAATACAAGATGAAGTTCCATTGTGTATGCTATTTGCTGACAATATTGTGCCGATTGACAAAACAATGAGCGTGTCAACCAAAAGTTTGAATTACGGAGAAACAGTCTAATAAATAAGGATTTTCGGATAAGTAAAAACAAGACTAAATATATGCACTGCAAATTTAGTCAACATAAGAGTTAAATGGAGGTGATAGTAAATGGGATTGCAATGCCTAAAGGAAAGCAATTCAAATATTTAGGCTCGTTCTAGGAGAATGGGATGATAGATAAAGATGTTACACATGGAATCAAAATCAAATAGATGAAATGGAGAAGTGCTACAGGGATGTTATGTGATAAAAGGATGCCTACCAAAATGAAAGGTATAAGACCAACAATGCTATAAGAGAGTAAATGTTAGGCCGCTAAAGCTCAACACATTCGCAAGATGAATGTTATTGATACCCAATTTTTCCCTATGTATTTTTATACCCAAAAATACTTTCAAATCATTCATATGCATATATAAGCATCCCCAAAGGTTTTAGTATTTTTTCCAATTTTTAAAAATTTTTAGAATTAATTTATTGTCTATTTTAACAGTATAAAAACTCAATAATTATTACAAAATTGTCCTTTTTGTGAGTCAGTTATTTTCCATTATTATATTTACACCAAATATGATTAAGGTAATTTTTGCATATTTTTTATAAATTTATTCGATACTTTAAGCTAAATTGTTCAAAATTGCAATTATAGCCTATGTTATAATTAACCGCGTTTTATAATTATAAAATTAATCCAGATATTTTTAAATTAATGTTTATATGTTATCAATTAGTAATGTATTTTTAATTTGTTTTAAAATTATTTTCAACTATTTTTATTAATTAAAAAAGGGAAAAGTGGTCATTCAAAGGCTAGCCTATTTCCATTTCAATTATAACCACATTGAACCCCATTTCAGACCAACTCATATCCCAAATTAACCTGACCCATACCTAATTCATTAACCCGATCCAGCTTTGATCTGATTTGAGCCGTTGATCAAATGAGATCAACGACCCATATTATCTTTCCTAAATTAAATCTAACGACCCCCCTTGACCCCTTATTTCTCATAGAGACCGGTCTCTTGGTCTCTTCGTCTTCTCCTTCTCTCTAGAACCTTCTGGTTCTTCTCCGATCATCTTCATCGCCTCTCCGGCCATCTCCATCCTCACTTCTCTCGACCACCAGTCACCACGGAGCCTTGTCTCGTTGATTTTCTCCAAGTTTTGAGGCTCCAGGGATTTCCACTATGCGAGATGGTCATTGGAAGCCTTGCTCGGCTTATCTCCGACCTCCTCTCTGATGGTTTTCAGTCCGATGGTACTATGTACGCCATTATTAACGAGTTTCATAGCCAGGTTCCTTACCTCACTGATTTATTGCAAAACCCTAATTTTTGCCTAAATCTCGTAATCTTTGTCTTTTTTAAAAACGATTTTTAGCTTATTCATTGTGTTTTACACTACTCACTACTCTATTTCTTCGATTAATTCAAGTTTTTCAACGTTCTATTTTTCTTTTCAAAACTAGGGTTTCCGAACCCCTTTCAAAATCACTATATCTTCTGCTTCTTTTTTGAGTATTGTGTGCTTATGCCTGTATTATGTATTTATGTTTGGATTATGAGTTTGTTTGTGTGGTTTTCTGGTTAATCCGAGTTCCATGCTTTAAGTTTTACTAGGGTTCCGATCTTCTACTGAACCTGTGATTTTCTTGCTTAGGGTTCTCTGACTCTTACGCCTATGTATTTTACAGGTCTAACTGTTATTCTACTAATTTTTGTGCATCTCTTATGTGTTTTCCTTAGAAGTTCTTACACTGCTTTTGAATTATTTCCTTACTTGTGAAATGCTCTCTATACTTAGCACTGATTCCCTCTGATTTTAGTCTCGTCCGTGATTGTTTGACTAATTTTTAGAGTTAATTTATATTTTTTTATCATATTTGTACTCTTAACTATGTTTTCAAATATTCGGTATATGCTTTCCTTACTTGAAGCATTATGTATCTGGCCCTTATTACATACTACATGCCTTACTACTCTTACTATGGTGTAATCATTCGTCTAATTGATTTTTTCCTTTATCTGATATAACCTGTACCACCATTCAAATCACGACTCCCTCATTAAAATGAATTAGGTCTTGTGATTGATTCCAATTGGTATTGTTTCTATAATTATGCACTTGTTACCCTATTCTCTATTGGTTTTCAAAACTATAAATACTCTATCCTCTCTTTAGCATAACACAAACAGAATTCATTATTCTGAACTCTCTCTTACACGAAAACATACTCAGTGCTTTCTCTTGTTCCTACATAACCTCTCTCACTTCCCTTGTGACTACTGGTTACTCAATTGGTTTAAAACCCAGGCTGAACTTAGGTTACTTTGTGCTTGCTGTTACTCACTTCTTTGCCTACTCTGCTGCTCACCTCTCTGCATACTCTCTGCATATTGCTGCTCACTTCTCTGCACATTATTGCTCCCTACTGCTCTGCATTACCTTACCTTCAACTGGTATGTCTCCTATTTGATTTACAGCTTCAAAGCAACATGTGTTTTATTTGTATTGCACTTTCTCTTGTTTCTTGTATGCTTCTAATTATGGTTATGCTGTTTACATTGCAATTAGCATGTCTCTTTGCTAGTTCATTGATATGATTACCCTTCTCCCAATTCAGCATGTCTACTGATTTTCATTAATGCATGTCTCTCCTGTCCCTTAGTCCAGTATATGACCAGCATGTAATCCTGACCCCTTTTGGTTGAAACTTGTTTGAATGTTTAAAGCCCTGAAGTGCTTCTCTTTGATTTCTGTGTATGTGTAATTGTGTTCTCACATAGGAGTTACTTGTCCCCATGTCCCTTGCCCCTGTTTGTGTTTGTATTCCCTGAACACTGTGTGATACTCTAATCAAATTTTGTTTCACTCACCTTCCTCTCATATTCTTTTGTTGTTTTATTTCAAAACTGGTTCTATATGGATCATCTTTCAACTGTTTTTAACTCAATTTCTTTAAACCCTATCACAATCTCACTATTCCTAGAATTTAGGTTCAACCCCTTCGTGTAAGCATTGCTTTGGGTACTTGAGTACCCACTGAACTTTGATGCACAAGGTTGGTAATTCCACACTTGCACTTGTTGATTTGATTGGGTGCCTAGTATTGGCCAAGGGCCCCAATGGGCCCTCAGGGAGCTTTGCCGCACCCAAATCTTTGTAAAAGACTATGAAACTCGGAAGAAATGAGGTTGGAGATTTCGGACCTGGTTGAAGGCTCCCTATAAAATAACTTCTTATTTTTTTCACTACTGTAATTTAATTATCTTGGTTTGTAATAATTTGTAACGAATGATTGGGGTTTATAGTGAAATGAGGGGACTATGCATGCTTAGTTTAAGGGTTACGGGTAGAAAACATGCTTGTAGGGCTTTATTTGTTTGTGCAATAGACATCCTGCATAGGACATGCATCTCACACGATTAGAAATCTTGTTTTTGGCTCTTTTACCTTCGGTTTGTTATTATACTCACTTCGTAATCACATTTAGTTAATAACCAATGAACTACTGTTATAAAGATTGTTGTTGCATCCTCACTAGCATTTAGATATCATGTTTTAGGACCTTTATGTGCATTAGATATCCTGTACTTAGGATTTTATCCCATCTGAGTTGCAATCGTTTGAACGCCCATTAGTTTTTTTTTAATTTAACAATATAAGTCTGGCTAACAGTTTCTCTTAAAAACTGGAAATCAAATATGCATGTTCACTTCCCTTTTGCAATCAGGCAATGTATATGATGCCTAGGCAAGCCTTAGGACCTAATAAATCAATTCATCATGTTTTCACCTGTTTTAGACTATCCAACCTCTTTTGACTGTCCGAACTTGTTTCTCATTTTCGCCTCTCTGAAGTCCGCTTTGTTTTCCTACTAAACTTCTGTCCTATTTTTTTTAGATAATCACATAATCTTGCATCTGTTCTGTTATGTTTTCTACTGGGTAACCTCTCCTAGTCAAAATTGTGCTATTTTTACTTATAGAGTACTGCATCTTTAACATTTCTACTGTATATTTTCAAAGCGTGTCTCAAAGTGTTCTTTACTGATTCCTAAATTGCCATATACTTACCGCCATTACTTTTACAATTCTGAAATTTCGATCAAAATTTCTGTTTCTGCCAAAACCTATCTTCAATATTCCTGTTTTAGAATTCTCGTTTTAGACATTAAATGTGACTGAGACGTGCTAATTATATACTATCTATAGAGGGTTTCTTGAGCCTTTTATTTCTTTTTTTGATTTCTTTACGTGAAGTCCTATTTGTTATGTATATCGTCTAGTATGTTAACCTTTAAACCCAAGGGTTCAGCCTAGTCCTTGCCTTATAGTAATAAGTGGTCCTAAATACCCTCTAGGACTTATAGGACGGGACGGGTAATAGCACACAATAAGCACTCGTGACCAATCCACACGTTTAAATACCTTAACGGGGTGGGAAGGGTAGAATATGGATATGATGACCGGTGCGCTAATATCTCGTGCGACCCCCCTTTTGAGGAGTGATTGCTGGGTATTGCATTGATGTGATCCATATTTTGTATAAACCTAGGACCCCCTTTCTTTTCCTTTCATTTGCAGTGTCTTCTTTAATTCTGTTCCTCAAATTAATTCTTTTTCTTTTCTAAAAACTGTCTCTTTCTGTCTTCTTTACCGTTTTCAAAACTTGAAACTTATTCGTGATTGTTATGTGCAAAGTTTTACTTGTTTTCTCTCACTTCCTTTTAAAGTCAAAATTAAAGCATGGCCGGAAACCACACTAGTGGATCTTGAGGGGTGCCTAACACCTTCCCCTCGAGATAATCTCAAGCCCTTACCAAAACTCTGGTTTTCTTTCAAAATCGCTTATTCTCTTTAAAGTGTCCTAATACACTATAATCATTAGATGTCGATTTTTCAAATTCCATAACCCGATTCCTCAAAAGGGAATAAGAGTTGTTTTGTCCATAATGTCGTAAACCCGATTTCTTTCTTTATAAAGAAGGGGAGAAAAAGGGGGCGTCGACAAATGTGACAGAGATATGGATTCTAAGATGGATGTCTCTCCATATAAGATTTATACAAGATTAGAAATGATCACATTCTTAAGAACGTTCAAATAGCAAACAAAAGAAGTCATTTATAGTGGAGTCAAGGGAAGCAAAAGTTTAGGGGAAATTTTTATTAACTTTCCTTGTGTAAGAAACATGAAAAAAAAATTTATAACAAATAAGTAAACCAAAATTTAATAACAAATAATTCTGGCAAAAATTTACCAAATAATATCGTGAACATTCCAAAATTGTTTAATTTTTATTAAATATTAATGAAATACTTAAATTACTATATTGTCCAATATGAACTTTGTATTTTAAAGGGTAAAAAAGGCGAACGACATTTCGCTAAGGGCCTTTGTGCTTTTAATATAATATAGATTTATTTATTTATTTTTAGTTTTAATTGGGGGTAGAGGAAAGGAAAATGGAGCAAGATGGGAATGGAAATAGCCAGCCAAACTAACAGCTTGTTTGGAGGGTTGTTCCTTATTGTATGGTATTGTATTGTTGTCCCAAAACAATATTTGTTTTGATTGTTTCATTAAAATTGATTGTATTGTATTGTTAAATTTATTGTTCCGGAACAATAAAAAGTCCCATTTTTTGAAACAACTGATTTGGTATGGTTGGATTGTTTCCTATTGGTGTGGTTGGATTATTTCCTATTTTTCTTTCCAGTTATGCCCTAACTTATTACTCAACAATTCTATTTTACCTTTTATCTTTTTTTCTATTTTAACTCCAAATCTCCAACTTATAACCTACTTTATTTTTTTAGTCCAATGTTGAAGGTGTTTTGCTGCCTTTTGGTTACTTTTTCTCCTAATTTGCTTGTAAGTCAATTATAATTAATTATGTTCCTTTGTTTTGTCTTCTTCTATCTCGCTTCCTTGTTCTGCTTTCTTATTGTGTTTTTCCTTCTTCTCTTTTGTTTTTTAAAATTATTTTTATGCATAATTTTTTATAAATTTAATATTTAAACAATTGAGGGTATTTTAGTAAACGTATCAATTACAGTACAGTACGATACAGTCAAATCAAATAACAAAATATTATTTAATAATAACAAACAATACAATCTATTCAAACATTGTATTCATAAAATGATATGATACAATACGATACAATATAATACAATACATTATAAAACGATAGGCAACAATGATCCAAACAGAGTGTAAGAGTCCCATGTGTTATTTTATATAATGATAAGTGTTTGACTATATGTCAAGACTTAAAAAGTATTTGGTGATCTAGATGGTTAGCGTCAGTAAAGGATCATTTTTTTGTGATTAAAATATGTGAATTTGAATATATATGTATACGGCAAAAATCGGAGAGCCCGATTTTATGATCATTACGACACTTCATAGCCCGTATCCATAAGACTCGAGGCGCAGCTCGAGGTTCGACCCCCGGGGTTCTCAATGTTCGACCTCGGGATAGTACAAATCGGTGGCTATGATGGACAAATGGGAAATTCCCAAGGCACGTGGTTAAAGCTGAACAGGTGTATTAGCTAGTACAAGCCCGTACCATGGCATTAAATGGTTGTACCAACCACATATCTTTGTAATAAATGCATTTGTACTATGTTGGGATTCCCCCTCACATGTAAAAGGGACACTTATCATTTTGTAAGACACATGATATTCAATATAAGAACAAGAACATTCTCTGCTCTCTCACTAAAACATATTCTCCCTTGATTTTATTGCTTACATTTATTGCGTTTATTGATTGTTCTTCATTATTACTCATTATTGATAATAAAGAGCCATCATTAAATCTCTTAGAACTGTTAGTCCTTCATCGGCCATCCACATCCTAACGCTTTAGCTCGACCTCGAGCCCCAACCTAGGATAGCTCGAGACCCCGATTCTCGGCCATTCGGTTTGCGTTGCATACTATCTTCAAGCTCTTAAATTATTTTCTAGTCTCACACTTTGCATCTATTGCCTAACAACTAGCATTGACATAAATCACGGAATTTTAGAACCACAAAATCAAATCTAATTGTAATTACCATTTTCAAGGTAAACAGTTTGGCGGCCATTGTGGAGCTAAAAATAATAGTGATTGTTTTCATGCTGGTTTACTAAATAACGCAAGTTATCCTCCACACTTTTTCTTATCCAAGAATCTTTGATTTCATATCAAAATGTCTAACTTAGTGAATGCATATGAAAACAACGGTCCTGAGGACTATGGAGAGAATGGTGTAGTTGTTCCAAGTATCGGTGTACCACCACGAAAACCTGAGGATGCACCAAAACCAATTTCGATAGATGTGGTCTCACGCAACGCACAACACGTCGATATAAGCTCCCACACTAACAAGAGTGTACGCCAAGAAAACCAACAAGAAGCTCAAAAACCTCGGCTTGGGAGGAACAAAAGATTAGCCTTCACGTCATCTTTGAGATGTTATAGGCACAACAGCTAGTAATTGCTCAATTGCAAAGCCACCAAAAAACTCCAAGCACTGCAGCACCGGAAATAGACTCTCGAGCTGAAAAGGTACTAGAAAGATCAAGCAACAACGGGTCAGTAGCCGACCTTGCTATCATACAGATGCTCGAGGACCTCACAAAGAGGATTGAATCGGGTGAAAAGAACATAGAAGCCAATGATAAAAAGGTGGAGACCTACAATTCAAAGATCGATCAAATTCCGAGCATGCCCCTGATCCTGAAGGGTGTAGATTCAAAGAAATTCGTACAAAATCCATTCCCACAAAATGTTGCTCCAAACCCCATCCAGAAGAAATTCCGAATGCTTGATCTTCCGAAGTACAACGGAACCTTGGACCCCAACAAGCACATCACTGCTTATACTTGTGCGGTGAAGGGCAATGACCTGAATAACGACAAGATTGAATATGTCCTGCTAAAAAGTTTAGAGAAACACTTTCCAAAGGGGCCATGATGTGGTATCACAAGCTAGCCCCAAATTTGATAGACTCGTATGCCATGCTGGAAGATTCTTTTATAAAGGCACATGCCGGTGCCATCAAGGTTGCTACAAGGAAATTCGACGTCTTCAAAATTAAACAAAGAGAAAATGAGTTGTTACGGGAATTTGTATCTCGCTTTCAAATGGAGTGAAAGGGATTACCACTAGTCTCCGATAAGTGCAGGCCTTCACCTAAGGTTTGAACGAACGAAGCTCGGTAGCTTCAATGCAGCTAAAGTAGAACATGGTTGAATATCCCGCCGTGACTTGGTCGGATGTCCACAATCCATATTAATTGAAGATTAGGGTCGAGGATGACCAACTAAGAGCCCCTAGGGCTCAGTATATCCTAGCAGGCTCCTAGCGAAGGAACCAAGGTCAAGAAAGAAAAGTTACCAACCATACACTGAATATCGAAGAAACGCCGAAAGGCGTAACATACCCCAAAATGATCGAAGGGTAGATCGAGATCAGCTCTTTGGGGACTCGTGAGCAGAGCTAGATTTAATAGACACACAGGACTGACAAAGGCACCCCGATTAGCTAAGTACAACTTCAAAATTGATGTTTCGGACATCATATTTGCCATCAATAAAATCAGAGACACTAGGTGGCCAAAACTCATACTATCAGATCCGATACAAAGGAACCCTAACTTGGTGTGTGAATTTCATGGCACACACAGTCACATGACCGAAGATTGCAGACATCTCCGAGAAGAAGTAGCCCAAATAATCAACAAATGGCACATGCAAGAATTCCTCAGCGATCGAGCCAAAAATCAATTTTGGGAAAGAAAGGCTAACAGGAAAAATGAAACACATAAGCCACAACATGTCATCCACATGATCGTTAGAGGAATCGACATCTCGCAGGAAAACATTGTCAAAAGAACAAAAATATTCATCACTAGGGAGAAGTGAACTCAAAGTTACATACCCGAGGACGCTCTCACATTCAGCGATGAGGACATCGAGGTCTGTCTTATCATCATAACGATGCATTGGTAATTTTTTTTCTTTTGAATACGTTTCAGATTAAGCGTGTGCTTGTGGATCCAAGTAGCTCGGCCAACATTATCAGTTCAAGGGTGGAGGAGCATCTTAGACTGCTCGACCAGATCGTACCCGCCTTTTGAGTCCTCAATGGATTCAACATGGCGAGCGAGACAACGAAATGGAAAATTACCCTACTGGTCAATGTGGCTGGCACAACCCAAAAGGTCAAATTTCATATCATCGAAGGAGATATGAAGTAAAATGCCTTGCTAAGAAGGCCATGGATACACTGCATGGGAGCAGTCCTTCAACCCTTTATCAAATGATAAAGTTTCCGATGAGGGACAAAATAAAAACTATATACGGGGAACAACATGCAAGAAGAGAGATGTTCGCGGTGCACGATGTGGCATCGATATTGACGCCTTAAACATCAAAGGAACCAAAGAATAAGCAAATAGTGAAGTAGCAATTGCAAGCGACATTCTCGGCTACACCCGAATAAATAAGCAAAGGACTGTACCGCATCCCCGAAGCAAGTGATTAAAGCATATCGAGGCTTAAAGTGCCATCTCAACTAAGGTATAACCGTCTCCATTTTTATTTACATCTTACACTAACCTATGTGCAGGAGCCCGATTAGAAAAATCGAAGCATTTTCTAGCTTGAAGACCTTAGGTTTTAAAGTATGCATTGAACTCTTTTCCTTCGATCGAATTTTATCCCAAGAAGGGTTTTAACGGTAAGGTTTTTAACGAGGAAACATTTATATGCTACCTAAGGAGGAATTAACAAGTATTCAAGGCTTCTCTTCAATCAACCTCGAATACTGGGGGGATCCCCCCAGGAGATCACCTTCTTGAAGAAGTCAAGATGAGCTAAAAAGGGTCTCGATAGGAAAATGATTTATCAGGCCAAACGGTCGAATGAACCACGTCCGCATAGAATAATTGAACCCTTTATGACGAAAACATGTATACTTGTGCCAAGCAAAAAAGGAATATTTTTCCATCAAAACACTTTGCTCTTCAAAGAAGTCTGCTATGTTTTCAAGAAAAAGCTCAATGGCCAGAAATTTCCCGAACACTCGGAAACTTCAAACTCATAAGCCCTCAACGAGGCAACAACAAGTTTACAAAGAACGGCTCTAGAACTAAAAACTTTAGATGTCTCAAAGACTGTCGCTAACTGTCACCCCATCGATCTATCAAAAGCTCAAGGCCGTAAGACCCCATGCGGGAAACCTCGAGCTCATAAGACCTCCATGAGGCAATACCAAATATAAAAGACCACAATCAAGGCATGAATTATACTTGTGCCAAGAAACCAAAGAACTTGTAAGACCTCAAGTAAGGCATGTTAAAATTTATAAGACCTTACACAAGGCATAATCCGGATCTTAAATTTAAGGCTATATATTCGAATTTGTAAGACCCCTAAAAAGGCATACCCTCGATATAAACGCCAAAACTACCTTACTCGAGGACTAAAAGGCTATGACTAACCACAATGGCTTCGGTCATAAGGCTCCGACCAATCTAACGCGACTCGGGGACGCTCGACCATCGCAATAAAATCACAGGCCTTCAATTACTTTGAAAATATTTTAAAAAGAACTGATTAATCAGGCTACCCTCAGCACAAGCAAAAGAGTTTCGATTATGTCAGCCCCAAACAATAGGCTTTAAAACAATTCAGCTATCGACCGAAACCTCCCGAGGTGCTCATCCGTCGCTACACAATAGACCACAATCGAGGTTATTATCAAATCGTCGAAGAGTCGGGTGAACACAAAAACTTCAAAAAGTCTTTAATGAGGGAAAAATAAAGCATATATTAGAGGTCGTACTGACCCAACACGTAAGAGCCTAAGCGCCAGCCTATATTAGAGGTCGTACCGACCCAACACGTAAGAGCATGAGCACCAGCCTATATTAAAGGTTGTATCGACCCAACACATAAGAGCCTAAGCGCCAACCTATATTAGAGGTCGTACTGACGCAACACATAAGATCCTGAGTGCCAGCTTATATTAAAGGTTGTACTGACCCAATGCGTAAGAGCCTAAGCGCCAATCTATATTAAAGATCGTACCGACCCAACGTGTAAGAGCCTAAGCGCTGACCTATATTAGAGGTCATAGTGACCAAATATGTAAGAGCCTACGGGCCAACCCAACAAGCCTCAGGGCCGATTTGTAATCCTAAGGATTTTACCTCAAAATACAACTCATATGGCTAATCATTGACAAATGTCAAAGTTCAAAACAAAAGAAAGACATACACAAGCAAGGGGAGATTCATTAAAAGTGAAAGCAGAAAAGCTTCTTTTTATAAGTATCTGTGAAATAATATAAAGCTTCATTTACAAAGTTCTTTAAGAACACTGTACGCGGAATCAGAAAGAAAAGCCTAGTTCACTTCCCCTCAGGGACTGCGGCTCCATCAGCATCTTCCTCATTATCCTCGGTATCATACACAAGGAGCTTGGCGCCATATTCATCCACCTTGGCCTGCGATATTTCTTCCGAGAGATCGAAGCCCCTAGCATGGATCGGAAGCCATTTTTATTGTTTTTGCTCTCCCGATCAGAATCCCCTCTCATCTCAGCCCGAGCATCGACAACATTTTTTAAATAGACAGCCACTTTCTTATCAGCCTTAGCTCGAATCTCTTTAGCTTCAGCCCATGCATCCATTACCTTGGCCTTCATCTTCAAAAGGTCAGACTCGAGCCTTGTAATCCTGTTCATCTGGACCGAGCTATTTTCATGAGCATTCCGGAGTTGCACCTCAAGGGAAGAACGTGGGCCAAAGCATTCTTCATGGCCGCAACTTGGGCATCTGCCTGAATCTTTAGCTTATTACACTCATACTTGGCTCGACCAGCTTTGCCCCAAAGGCATTCTAGGTCCTCCGTCTTTCTCTACAACTGAAGTATCAAATTGTTAATCTTCGAGGGTAGAAGAAGAAACATGCATCCCCTCAAAATAGAGGTTACCTATCTCTCGATGTAACCTTCGTAGTTCAGGATCTGACTTATCTCGTATTGGAGGTATACCAACTCTTTTGCCATTTTATAAAAAAGAAGCCTAAGGGATTTCTCCCCGTCCAAGGATTTTCATAACCTTGCTTCATGATGGAGCAGCTCAGACTTGAACTTGTCAAAAGCCTATAAAAAAGAAGCTCGGTGAGAAAACAAAAATACAAAACTGAAAAACCAACAAAGTCAACCAAAACTCACCCTAGAATAGATCTTCTGAGCCTCCTCAAAAGTTGAGTGTACATCTACTGTCCTAGCCTTATCGGCCTCGGTTGAACCGCTCCAAGTGGGGATATGATAGCTCGAAGACCCGCTTGATTTGGGCGGCCTCTAGCCTCAAACATCCCTCGAAGTACCTTTGACGGGAGTGTAAAAAGGTGGTAAAAAATCTTTGTCCCTTGAAGTACTTTCGACTAGGGAAGAAGACGGCGGCAAAAGAGGAGCCAACCCCCCGAGGCTGTAAACCTCGGGTATTACAGGCTCAGCTATCCCGAGAGGTCTCTCGACTTGAGCCATCAATGAATGGGCGCTCCGTTCCGTTGTACCAGTATTTGCACAACACTCGATAGGTATATGATCTACCTCAACGGTTGCATCTCCTTTATGCCTCCGGCAGATCCTGCCTCTAATATGAAAAAAATAACAAAGGCACAAGTGTACCACTTACATACGAAATGCCATTTCTCGGTGAATGGTAGGAGATCTATGGGAATAATATCGGCAAAGAATGAGATCATATCTATTTATAAAGATCATTTGAACGTGCATATGATGCCAGAAGGCCGCTTGTTGGCTGCTTATAATTGACGATTTTGAGAATCGTGCCAAAACAACCCTTCGGTCACTTCAACCGCTTACATCATAAAGTCGGCATCAGAACTAAAGCATCGAGAATTGGATTGTTAGAAACTATTGAGAACGATCTACATGTTTGGTTCTGGCATACGCTTGCTCGATTACTAAGCCCAAGGGCTACCCGATTTCGAGCCAATTTTCACTTGGGGATTATTCAAAAAGCCTCAAAGATATCTTTATTTCGAGTCCGAGCAAACACTCGCTCAATTACTAAGCCCAAGGGCTACCCGATTTTGAGACAGTTCTTACTCGAGGACTATTCAAAAAGCCTCAGGGCTATCTTTATTTCGAGTCTGAGCAAATGCTCGCTTGATTACTAAGCTCGAGGGCTATCCAATTTTGAGCTAGTTCTTACTTAGGAAATATTCATAAAGCCTCAGGGCTATCTTTATTTCTAGTCCGAACAAAGGCTCGCTCAATTAATAAGCCCAAGGGCTACCCAATTTCAAACCAGTTCTCACTCGAGGACTATTCATAAAGTTTTAAGGCTATGTTTATTCCGAGTTCAAATGCTCGCTCGATAACTAAGCTCAAGTGCCACCCGAGTTCGAGTGTATCCTCGCTCATGGACTTTTTGCAAAGGCCTAAGAGCTATCTTTATTTTCAGATGATCAAGGAAACTTTCACTATCAGCGGGAGCTAAAAACTCTAAACTTTGTTTTGAAGAAATTTGAGGTCCTGCTCTCACTCAATTCGAACTCGAAAGTCCCGGCGGCCTAAGTTTGTATCAGATCGATCCAGACTTAGTCCGAGGGATGGAAAAGTATTTTAGGGAATATAATATTAACCAATCGAGAACAAATGAAGTCCTATGTCCGAGTCCAGTATTCGGACTGATCGATGAAGTCACACGGTTGGATTTTTCGCAAACACAGGCAAAAGGAAATCTAGCACAAGTCAAAGGAAAATTGAAGAAACTTTTGTATTAATAAGCCAAGATTACAAAAGCCCATGAGAGGTCCTTACACATAAACAAAGAAGCAAAAAACAATAGCTAAAGAGCCTAATCTACTTTCGAGGGTACATCCTTGGGTGCGACATCTGCGAATATCATTTCCTCGAGGACCCCATTTCGAACTTAAGAGCAATATCTTCGAGAATTTCCTTCAAAGAAGCTATAGCCTATCAAAGAGAAAAATTTTTTAACAAGTACAAAAAATTATGGCTTGGTGAAATATTTGGCAAAGTATGGGTCTTGTCAGCACTACTATTGTGAAGCCACTTCTTGAGACATTGAACCGGTGTGGGATGCAAAATTTAAGAGATAGCTCCACCTCACTCCATGGAAAGAAAAAGGAATGAGGTGCCATACCAGGTTGAAGTTAAGAGGGTTGAGTAGCGGTTTACGATCCGCATATCTTCTAATACGGGAAGAATTTGAGGCCATTCCCTCATTATTTCGAGCCAACAACAACAACTTAGCATAATCCCAATTAATAGGGAATGGCTTTGAAAAAGGTCCATGGCATAACTGACAAAATTATTTCCGTATGACCTTATGGTCACGAGTTTGAACCATAAAGATAGAAATTTGGAAGAGGATGTAGAGAAGGGAAAGGGCCAAATGTTGTTGGAAAAAGATTGAACGAAGTTTGGCTCAAGCAACCCCCTATTTATTGAAAAACGGTAATGTAACTAACGGCTGTGAGCATGTGATTTTTGCCTTGCTTGGATTATTCCTATAGAATTCGTAAAATCTTTTTATTATTTGAATTTTAGGGAATTAATTTGGTGTTTGTTTGCATTTTTGTGTGCATTATTAATCGATAAAAGTCATAAAAATATAAAATAGCATACTTGCATTTAGGGCCTCATTTTAATCTTTTTGTTAGTTAATTAACGTTACAAAAATGGAAGAAAATAATAAAAATAGTCCTTTTTACATTTTTACTTTTAATTTTGATTTTTCCTTGGTTTTCTTTTAAATTAGAATTTAGTTAATTTTGAAATTTAATTAGTTTAATCCTATAGTTAAATCAGATCTTTTAATTAACTTTGTATTTTTCTACAAAAAACAAAATAAAAAATGAGCGAAAATTAAAGAGGAGAAATTAAAGGAAAATAATTGGTTTAGTTAAATACTCAATGTTTTGGGCCAATTACCCTAAAACCCGTCCAAACACCTTCAAAATTGGCCCAAACCCTCCAAAACCTGACCTCAATCCAGCCCAAACCCAAATCCTACCTGGTCCAGTTCCGTAAGCCCCAAACGACGTCGTTTTCCATTGCAATCAATCCTAACCGTCTAGGTTTTTTGATCTAACGGTTAGGAACTGATGCCTTTTCGATATATAACTGTCCGAATTCACCCCCCTACCCCCTCATTCATTGTCTCTAACACCCTAATAACAGACCACCGCCGTCCGCCGCCGACTGGAAATCACCTCCGCCTGCGGCCGGTCTCCAAGTAACCCCAAAAATACACCCTGGATCCCTCTCGTTCTCCTCTTTACAAAACTTCAAACCCCATCCCTCAAATCTTAGCCAAGCTCTTCGAATATCAAATCGAAAATCCCGGCCAAAACCCTAACTCGTCCAAACCTCACCAAATTAACACCCTATGGTCTCCTCGACCTCCTCTTCCCAAATCCCAAATCAAAACCCTTCAAATCCAGCCGTAATCCCCCGAATTTTAGATCTAGGGTTTGGTTTGTGACTGGTTCGAGTTTCAAAAGAGGGTCAGTGTCCAAATTGGTTCCAAAATAATGCTATGTGTTTGTTCTTAGCAAGAACAAGCACATAACACCATTTGGGAATCAAGTTCAAAGACAGTCAAGTTCGACTTTAAATCTGCGTAAGCTTTTCTTCTTGCATTCTTTACTGTTTTGCTTAGCTTTTGGCTCAGTTCTTAATGATTTTTCTCCGGTATATAATTTAGGAAGTTTTAGTAGAATTAATCACGTCATGCTTCTTGTTTGTTCTAGGATTTGATTTTTAGTTTGATTAATAAGTATTTTGCCTGCTCTTCAATTTTGTTTGTTAGTTTTTTTTAGAGTTTTAGTTTATGATTTCCTATCTTCTTATGCTTACATTAACTCTATGTGATTTCAATTGTTCTTAATTTGGCTTGATTGATATTAGAACTAATTTTGTTCAGGTTCAATTCTATAGTTAGTTTAGATTTTTGATACTCTTAGTTCTGCTGACTCTTCTCCTTTCTTATATTTCCTTATATCTCCAGGTATTCTCCTAGCTCATAGTTGAGGATCAGTTGCTAAGCATGTAATGAATTTGAAATGGATTGAATGAAGAATGCTTCAAATTGATTTTCCTACTATTACTATAGTTTGTAGCTCATACTTAGCATTATAATAGGCAGTATTTGGATTTCCTCTTCCTGAAACTTGTATGTTTTGTATGTATTGATAAATTGGACTGCTGAACTATCTCATATCCTGTCCATTCGTCTCAGATCTAGTAGTGTAAAATGAGTTCGCAATTCATGTTTAGCTTAAATATTAACAAACTGTATTGTTGAACTATATCTCAGATATCCTCAAGGTCTATTATCATGTTTCAATCGTTAATTTGGTATATGGTGTGAACCAGATGGTAACTATATGATTTCGTTACTTTGATTCCATGTTTCAGAACCTAGTTCCCTCACAACTTAAATTTGAGGTCATTCGATTAGAATTTTAAAATTATTTCTGCACTCTCTCAATTTAAACACGTAGATCACTGCTATTTCTCTGATAGTTGCATATGAAAATGGAAGTTTCAAAATTTGGCACATGAGTAGAATTAATATTATTTCATGCCAAAAGTTTCTCCTGCCTTGGCACAAGTTAGTTAACATTGTTGTTTGATTATTTGAACTTTAAGAACTGGGCCTAACATAGGCCCAGTTGCATAACAAACAGGCCAAAAGGTTTTCCGCCTATGGAGTAATTTTAGACTTACTAGTTTTAATAATTAGGTGTTTAGGCATTGGGCCTTTCAATTTAAGTGGCAGGCCTTAATAGATAATACTAGTCCACCCTCAGGATATCCTTTAAAAATAATTTGAGACGCGCCATGCTAAACAAAATTCATAAACTGCATGGTCCTCTTTAATTACTTCTATAAAAAAATATATATAGAGATCGGGTAAGCCATTTAGCAAATTTCCATGGCTTCTCACAAAGTAAATAATACGCTAGTTACTTTAGGCGCATTCTTTAATAATCTTGCCTTCCTAAATTACGGTGTGCATTTCATGCAACCTAAATCCAAATTCCAAAACTTTGAATAAAATGTGTCAAGGATCCGGGTGCATTTGATGTGACGTACTCCGAAAATATATTTTAAACGATGTTCAATTTCTTAAAAAATTTAATTAAAAGCGGTAAATAATTTTAAAAACTGCACTATAGGATGACATGCATTAAAATTAGATTTCTAGCCAATTATAATAGTTTAAGAAACCGTACTAGAACCACGGGATCCGGGGGTGCCTAACTCCTTCCCTCAGGTCAATAAAATTCCTTATTCAGAATTTCTGGTTTGCAGACTCCATTTGGGAAGTCGAAATTTCCTCGATTTGGGATTCAAGTTAAACCGGTGACTTGGGACACTAATAGCCAAACCTATCCCAAGTGGCGACTCTGAATAAATAAATAATCCCATTTCGAATAATGTCACTTAAAATGGAAAAACTCCCTTATACACTATCCTTCGGGGGTGGTGTGTACAAAAGGAGGTGTGACAGCTCTGGCGACTCTGCTGGGGACACGAACCTAGAATGTCGATTCAGGGCTCAATAATTTGATCTTAGAATAACTGTTATATTTGGTTTTATCTGATTTTTCTACATGTTCCATGCTAAATGTGCTAAATGTTTTACCGTTTTGATATTCGTTGAATTGTATATATACTGCTATGAATCCCTTCCTCTTTCTGAGTCTTCTACATCATGGAGAAGGGGTGCGCTTCATGTAGATTCTCTTCTGTTTAGAGTCATATCCCATTTAGAACGAGGTTCAGATAAGTTGCTAAGCCGGCAGAGCTTCTGTATCCCCGGTATGCTGTCCCCCTCGGCTCAAGTTGTCCGCTCAGGTAAGCCAAGTTTAGAACAATAAACCTAGGTTTAAACCTAGAAGAACAAAACCTCATGCCGGATCCCTAGTAGGAACGTTTGTTTGCATTTGTGAATTTGACTTAGGGGACTCAACACAGGGGTTGGATCTGTCTAGGATAGGTGACCTAAAATGAAAAGACCATCCTGATGCATATTACGTGCTACTTGTGCATTTATTTGATTTGGATTTGCTTATTGACCAGCTTGTATATAATGAGAGAAAATTGAGAAAAATAGCAGTGTTAGGATTAAGTGAGGGTAACCACTTGTTTTGAAAAAACCAATGCCCAAATAGTACCGAAACTCTGTCGGATTTTTAAGAAAAAGAAAAAGATTTTTGTTTTTAAAAAAATAGTTGGTTTTGACAATTATGCCCGAACTACGCAGTTTGATTCTCACCGGATATGAGATACGTAGGCAACCCTCATCGGGTCCAACTTCCCTTTTTGCAAAAATAGCCAAAGATACCAAATTTTAATTTTTGTCACAAAATAAGTCGGGTGATGCCATTCTTGTTTAAAGTAAGCCGAACGTCCCCAAAAGGATGCCGGAAGGCTGTTTTTGCAAGAACAGCCACCCTGAGTCATTTTTAAACGGTTAGTGGGCACAACTTTAAAATCTTCTTCCTCGAAGTGCTGAAAGGCCATATCTGCAAAACCACGTCTTTGTATTTCTTAAAATAAAATTTTTGAAAAATATCCACTTTTTCTTTTTGGGTCAAAATAAAGCCTTTAGTCATTTTAAATAAATGTGAAGGATGAGTATAGTTGACATTGAATCCTTCTCAGTCCTGAGTGAGATCCCTTTGAAGCTCCACATGTGGTGGAATGACCTAGGAAAGGGTAGCAGAGAAACGGTGGGGAAGATTCTGGGTGGCCTGGTCGGATTGTTGAACATTAAGCCAAGACCGGATATTATTGAAGCACTGATACCTTTCTGGGACCCAACTCACAATGTGTTCAGGTTCTCGGACTTCAAGCTTACATCAACATTAGAAGAGGTTGCAGGGTATGCAGGACTTAACGGGAACCTCAAAGGTTGATATCCATTGGCACCGAGACCGGTAACTCTACACAGATTTTTGGACTTATTGAGTATCAACCGGGATGTTCAGGATAAGAATTTATCAGAAGGGTATTGCACTTTCCATTTCTTGTACCACCGCTATGGCAACCCGAAAGGTTTTGAGGAGCCCAACACTGGTTTAACACACGCTGGAAACAAAGATAAGTAGGAGGCACGCAGGGGTTTAGCCTTCATGGTAGCTTTTTTGGGAGTCGTGATCTGTCCCCGAAAAGATGGTCACACAGATATTGGCCTCGTAGGAATGCTGGATGTGGCTATAAAAAAAGCCAACAGCACGGTGGTTCCTTTGATTGTGGCTGAAATGTATCGAGCTTTGACCAAATGTCGAGAAGGGGGTAAATTCTCTCAGGGTTGCAATTTATTGCTACAGCTATGGATACAAGAGCACCTATGCCACCGGACTGGGTACATGAACTATGGTTTGACCGAGTTGAGTTGTATTGACAAATTTAAAACTCGGGTAACAGGCATTGAATTCCCTGAGGGTACTGAGGCTTGGCTATCATGTTTGAGATCTTTGACTGCTGACAAAATTGAGTAGACTTTTGGGTGGCTTCCCGTTACTGAGACAGTATACACATCGGCTGAAGTACCCTATATTCTCTAGATTGGCATTCGGAGTATCCAACCCTATGATCCCTACCGAGTCTTGCGTCAACTGGGAAGGTTCCAAACCGTCTACGGTGATGAATATCTGAGCAAACAAGTCATCGAACTAGGCCCTAAAGCTGCATTTCCTGAGGAGAAAATTCGCCAGATATGGAATAAATGTAGGTATCTTGAGCCTAAAACCATAGTGTGGGATCAGGCTAAAGGCGAAGTGGACCCCAAATACTTGGTCTGGTTTGGAAAAGATTTTAAATTCCTGAGAGACCCGCCAAAAGGCCACATGCACAACAATTTACTGAAGGGCCCCAGGTACAATGAGATTGGCTAACCAAAGAGGAGGAATACAGTACCCGAATAGGAGCATTGGAAAAATAGGTTCAGGATCTTCTATTTGAAAACAACTTGCAAGCCGCAGCTGATGAAGGTGACAAAAAGAAACTGACCCAAGAGAATGAGGCTCTTAAGGTTCAAATCCAACAAATGAAAATAGCTGTTAAAAATCAAGAAAGAAGTCAGTCCGATGAGAGGTTGATAAAAGGGCTTAAAAAGCAAGTCTTAGAGTGCCGGGAAAAATTGGAGAAATCTGAAGGGAATATGGTAAAATTCTGGGCACAGTGGGCAAAGAAGATAGAGGAAAGGGCCGAGTTTGTGTAACAAATGAAAAGAAATTATGAGGGAACTATTACTAATCTGAAAAGAAAAGTGAATACCCTTAAAGACGAGGCAGCCTAGCGAGACAAAGGATTTCAGGCTGAGAGGGAACATTGCTATAGGCTAATGGCCGAGATGGAGAAAGAAATGAAGCTGTTACAAGACCATCACTTCTATGACTCCCAGGTGCTAGAGGCCCGCAACCAGCAGATAAGCCGACTACTTCAGGAAAAAGGCCGGATCAGAGAAAGAATTAGAGCCATTACGAATAATATTGTCATAAAATATCAGGCATGCGAAAGAATGAGTCGCACTACTTTCTTCGCTACAGTGATGATGTTTGTTCAACAAGTTATGAATGATTTGAAGCAGTTACAAGGGGGTGTTGCACTTAGGTCCGCGATAATGACGAATGATGCCCCGCGGGCCCCAGCATTTGAAGCTTTAATGTATTCCTAGTTATCGAGTTTGTATTTTGTTATTTTGAGTCTGTTTTGTAATTTTCCCTTTTAAGAAAACACAAAATAGTCTAGTATCTTTGTAATCAAAGTTTTATTAATGAAAAATTGAAAAAATCCCAAAAAAATTATTTTCTTATTTTGTAATTTGTTTGCAAGAAATATGCTTGGTCTGATTCATGCGGGGTCATGATACATAGGAAATCTCCATAAGATTCAACCGTAACCCTAAGGAAAAAGGAAATACGAGAGAAGGAGATAAAAGGAAAAACAAGAGTGGAAAAGAAATACAGAAAAGAGAAAATAAGGAAACCATGGAAGAAAAGAAAAATGGAGAGGAAGGAAAAATAAAAATGAGAGAAAACCAGAAAAGAAAAGGAGAAGGCAAGGGAAAACAAATCAAAAGAAAAGAAACGGGAAGAAAAGCCGGGATAACGCATGCAACCGTGGCAAACATGTAGACATTCATTTAACTGTATAGGTGCATCACACCCCAACGTGCGCTTACTTATCTGTTACTTGTCTCAAACTAACCGTTGTTGCTGTCAATTCCAGTTTAGGTTTATAGAAACGGTGGTTGGTTTTTGGTAAACTGACATCGCATCAATATTTTACCAGATTAAAAGAAATTATAGAAATGTCATCTGAAATGACTTTGCCACTAGTTCTCATCACCGAAGACAGCCCCATCTCAGGGATACCAGCATTCGAGTCTGCTACAGCTGAAGAAAACCGGATATTACGTCTCTGAGTTATAAAGATGTGAGATGCATGGACTAACGGAAGAGAGCCTCTAAATGCTATCCCCGGCTTTCTTGAGTTTTTCCCGAGATCTGGGGATACTTCTAACATCCCCATTAGTCATCAGAATACCCCATTCGGACAACCAACTATGTCTGCTCACTTTATAGGAACACCTTCTGAGGTACGCCCCCAAGTTTTCACATTAGGAGTAGCCCCCAATATTTTTACCGCTCTACCGTGCTCCGCCACCACACAACCTTCACTATCTAGGCCCGTTTTTGATCCCCCGGCCTTCACTTTTCAAAATCCTATTTTTCAAGTTGATCCTCCTCAATATCCCACATACACTTACTCTCAGCCACCCCCGTTCGAGTCTACACCCGGACAAGATAAAACTCTTAAAACTCCTGAACAGGATGGGATAGCAAAAAGGATGAGGAGTCTAGATCAGAGTTTAAAATATTTGCAAGGTTTAAGCGGACAGAAAAGTGTTGCCTATACTGATGTGTGCATGTTCCCTCACGTGCACCTGCCCATGGGATTCAAAACGCCAAAGTTTGAGAAATATGATGGGCACGACGATCCCATTGCTCACCTTAAAAAGTATTGCAACCAATTGCGTGGAGCTGGCAAAAAAGAGGAGTTGTTAATGGCTTACTTTGGAGAAAGTTTGGTAGGCATAACTTCGTAATGGTATATGGATCAGGACATATCTCGATGGTACATTTGGGACGATCTTGCCAGAGATTTTGTTCGACAATTTCAATACAACATAGACATTGCGCTAGACAGGAACTCCTTGGCAAATTTAAAGAAGAAATCCTCAGAATGTTTTCGAGAATATGCAATTAAGTGGCGCGAGCAAGCATCGAGGGTAAAAACTCCCATGGATGAAGTGGAAATGGTCACTGTATTTCTTTAGGCTCAGGAAGCCGATTACTTCTAGAACATGATGTCGGCTATGGGCTAACCTTTTGCAGAGGCAATTAAGATCGGCGAGATGGTGGAGAATGGCTTGAAAATGGGTAGAATCTTGAGCGAGTCAGCTATCAGAGCAATATCCCAAGCCATTCAAGGCGAGTCTGGAGGAATGGCTAAAGGAATGAAGAAAGAAGAAACGTCTATGGCAGCATCAGGGGCAAGGAGACATCGCGCTCCCAGACCCATGTTTTCTGAAAGAAACCTTCAACATTACTACCCTCATCATGATATGGCTTATGCTCCTCCACCTTATGCGGTCATGAACGCTCAACCCTTTGATCGGCCGCATCCACATACCAATAGAAATCAAGCTCCATTCCGAAGAAATCAGCCTCCCCACTAGAACCACTATAATCCTCGACCTTCGCAGAATAACTTCCATCCTCGAGAACCACTTAGGAGACCAAATTTTACACTAATCGGTGAACCCTACTCCAGTCTGTACCCAAAGCTTGTTCAAATGAATTTGCTGCAGCCCATACCTCCAAATAGTCAAAACCCAGAGTCACCCTCCTATCAGCGGGGCGTCCGATGTGCTTATCACTTAGGATCTGAGGGGCATGATACAGAAAATTGTTGGACATTGAAAAGAGTCGTAGAAGACTTGATAGAGCAAGGAAAGATAGTGATAAGGTGAAGAGGAGGTCCCAAATGTGACCAACAATCCTTTTCCATCCCACAATAATGGGCCTGTGATTGGGATGATCTGTGAGAATAAAGAATTCGATCCGACATTAAAGGCCATCATTGCTATTGCTGACGCAGAAAGAAAGACAGGGGTTGCCCTAAAGTAAAATAGAGGGGAGAAGAAAAACAAAGTCACCAAGACGGATCCAGAAAAGAAAGCTGAAAACAGAAGCGATACCTCCCAAGGATGGAATTATCTATGTCCCGCAAAGCCGTCAAGAAAAAAAGCTGATTGTGAGCCCTCCAAAGAAATTGGAAGTGGAAAAGGGAATACAAGTGTACATACCCAAGCAAGCCTATGTGGTGCGGGGGACAATCAAACCACCTCAGCTGAGTGAGCCAGTGGTTATTGGACGCGTACCACAAAAACCGCCAGTGGTTATTGGACGCGTACCACAAAAGCCTATGACCAACCCTGCTGCAGTGCCCTTGAATTATCACTAGACGGTGGTTACATATAAAGGGAAAGAGATCTCGGGGGAGTTTCCAGAAAATGTTCCCGTTGAAAAGTACTCAAACATAGAAGAGGTAAATAATGCTACCAAAAGGCATTTCCCGCCTAAGAAATCTGTGAGTGCTGAGGAAGCAGATGTTTTCTTTCAAAAGATGACATGGCTGACTATGAGGTGGTCGACCATTTACGAAAATGTCCTGAACAAGTGTCTTTACTGTCATTACTATTGAAATCCCCTGAGCATCAAAATGTGTTAATGAAAACTCTGAATGAGGCCTACTTGCCAGTTGAAACTTCGGTGGAACAACTTGAAAGAATGACGAAAAGGTTCTTTGCTGTCAATCAAATCTCATTCAGCAAAAATGACTTGCCTTCAGAGGGAGATGCTCACAACAAGGCCTTGCACTTGACTGTCAAGTGTGAGGGATATTATGTAAAGCGAGTCATGATAGACGAAGGCTCGAGTGTTGACATTTGCCCACTCTCCACACTGCAACATATGGAAATCGGGACTGGAAGAATTCGTCCCAACAATGTCTGTGTGAGAGCCTTTGACGACATCAAAAGAGATACCATATGGTAAATTGACCTAATCTTGACCGTTGGCCCGGTAGACTTCGAGGCGAACTTCCAAGTGTTGGACATGGATACATCCTATAAATTTTTTCTAGGAAGGACTTGGATCCATACCGCTGGAGCTGTGCCTTCTACCCTCCACCAAATGGTTAAATTTGAATATGAGGATCAAGAAATTGTGGTCCATGGAGAAAATGAACAGTCGATCTATCGGGACCCATCTGTCCCATGCCTAGAAGCTAGGGAGGGTAGTGAGCACATAGTCTACCAAGCATTTGAAGTTGTGGTGGCGGATCAGCATGAAGAAGGAAACCCTTGCCCTCAACCTTTCCCATCCAATGCCTCGATTATGGTGGCCAAGGAAATGATCAAATATGGTTTCAAGCCAGGAAAAAGACTTTGAAAGTCTCTTCAAGGAATATCTGAGCTGGTAACTCTGCCTACGACTGAAAAGTTCTTCGAGATAGGTTTCCACCCTACCCCAGATGATGTAAAGTGGGCAGATGAGAGAAATAAGGAAGGATGGGTTTTGCCACAGCTATTGCCACATTTGTATGAAACTTTTGTCAAGCCAAAGTACAGTGAAGAAGAAGATGATGAGGTTTTCACGGCTGAAGAAATATGTGGGGCAATGAGAAAAGTACTCTATGAAACCTACATGGTTCAGCCAGGAGAGGGCACTAGCACCGCTGAGGTGTTATACATGGGATAAAATGCCAAGCTTCAAATTTGGAAGGCTACGCCATTTCCGATCAGGCGGGAGTCCCGGTAGACCTGTCCTGCTACTTTTTTTGCATCCCGAGTTATTCCAGTGTGTAACTCGGATATTTCTTTTAATTTCTTATCTTTAAATTCCCAATGTAAACCCTGTTATCTTCCCAATTCCAAGAAATGAAATCAATATTTCATCGTTTGTTTTCTCTTTATTCTTTCTAATTTTCTTTATTTTCCTCTTTTATTTCTTCTTTTCAGTTATAATAATACGGCTTTAAATAACATGACATGCTTGCAGACTTCATGCCCAGATCCAAACATGCTGTCTAATTATGAAATAATGAACCAAGAATTAGAATATAATGAAGAAGAGGCTTTTAGGGAAATAAATCGAGAAGTGGAATAATTTGAGAATAAAACTAAGCCAAATTTGAATGATACTAAGCCGGTTAACTTGGGAACGTCTGAGGAAATCTGGGAAACCAAAATAAGCATTCACACAGATAAGAAAACCTGGGATGCAATAATCCAACTCTTGTTTCAGTTTAATGATGTGTTTGCTTGGTCGTGTGATGACATGCCAGGGCTGAGTGTTGATCTAGTGGTGCATAGTTGCCAACTTACCCCGATGGCCCTCCGGTCCAGCAAAAACAAAGAACGTTTAAAACTGACGTCAGTGATAAGATCAAAGAAGAAATCACGAAATAGTTTAAAGTAGGGGTAATCCGAGTAGTTCGGTACACTACATGGTTGGCCAATTTAGTCCCAGTTCCGAAAAAAGATGGGAAGACCCGAGTGTGTGTGGACTACAGAGATTTGAATAGGGCAAGCCCCAAAAACAATTTTCCTTTGCCCAACATCCACATCCTTGTTGATAATTGCGCCAAGCATGAGATACAGTCCTTCGTGGATTGCTACGTAGGATATCACCAAGTGTTTATGGATGAAGAAGACATAGAGAAGATGGCCTTCACCACACCCTGGGGTACATACTATTACCAGGTTATGCCATTTGTTCTAAAGAATGCCGGGGCAACCTATATGTGGGCTATGACTGCCATCTTCCATGATATGATACATCAGGAGATAGAGGTGTATGCGGATGATGCAATCATCAAGTCCCAAACTCAGGATGACCACGTTCGAGATTTGAGAAAGTTCTTCGAGCTGTTGCGCAAGTATGATTTGAAGCTAAACCCGGATAAATGTGCATTTGGAGTTCCATCGGGGAAACTTCTTGGTTTCATAGTCAGCAGAAGAGGTATTGAGTTAGACCAAATAAAGATAAAGTCTATCCGGGATTTACCTTCTCCAATAACTAAGAAGGATGTGATGAGCTTGTTGGGCAGATTAAACTATATCAGCCGGTTCATTGCTCAACTGACTTCCACGTGTGAGCCCATATTCAAGTTGTTGAAGAAAGATGCAGCAGTCAAATGGACGGATGAATGTCAAGAAGCCTTCGACAAGATCAAAGAATATCTGTCAAATCCTCCAGTCTTGGTCCCACCAGAGCCAGGGAGACCTCTTTTCTTGTATCTGACAGTATTGGAAAATTCTTTTGGCTATGTCCTCGGGCAATAAGATGTAACTGGGAAGAAAGAACAGGCAATCTACTACTTGAGTAAGAAGTTCACCAGTTATGAAGCACAATATACTCTATTGGAAAGAACCTGCTGCGCCTTGACTTGGGTCGCTCAGAAGCTAAGACATTATCTGCAAGCCTACACCACCTACCTCATAACCAGGTTGGATCCATTGAAGTACATATTCCAGAAACCAATGCCCACAAGGAGGTTAGCAAAATGGCAGATTTTACTCACTGAGTTTGACATAGTTTATGTCACTCGCACGATAATGAAAGCCCAGGCATTGTTAGATCATTTGGCTGAAAACCCGATTGACGAGGAATACCAACCGTTGAACACTTACTTCCCAGATGAAGAGGTAAATTCAACAGAAGCAATCTCTGAAGACACTAATGCTTGGAAAATGTTCTTCGATGGAGCAGTAAACGTCAGGGGTGTAGGAATTGGAGCAATCTTGATCTCACCTACTGGTCAACACTACCTGGCTATAGCCAGGCTTCGATTCTTCTGCACGAACAATACTGCTGAGTATGAAGCCTGCATCATGGGCATGAACATGGCAATTGACCAAGACGTCGAATAGTTATTAATCATGGGGGATTCCGATCTGATTATCCGGTAAGCCCAGGGAGAGTGGGAGACCTGAGATGTTAAGCTCATTCTCTATTGGCAACATGTGGAAGATCTCAGCAAGTGGTTTAAGTCGATAGAATTCAGGTACATCCCTCGGTGTCACAATGAATTAGCTGATGCACTTTCCATTCTGGATTCGATGCTGCCTTACCCTGGCAATGCCCATATTGATCCTCTAGAGATCTAAATCAAGGAAAGGCATGGTTATTGTAACACAATTGAGGTGGAACCAACCATCCAGCCATGGTATCATGACATTAAAAGGTTTTTGAAAACGCAAGAATACCCTGAGCAAGCTACTGGCGATCAAAAGAGGACCATTAGACGACATGCGAGTGGTTTCTTCTTGAGTGGTGATGTCTTGTATAAAAGGACCCCGGACCTCAACTTGTTGAGATGTGTTGACGCCGAGGAAACCGGAAGAATTATGCACGAGGTACACGTGGGAGTGTGCGGACCTCATATGAATGGGTATGTTTTGGAAAAGAAAGTCCTTCGGGTAGGATACTATTGGTTAACTATAGAGAAGGACTGCTTCTGCTTTATCTGAAAATGCCGTCAGTGTCAGGTGCACGGTGATTTGATTCAAGCACCTCCAACAGAACTGCATCCTATGTTAGCACCTTGGCCATTCGTTGCTTGGGGCATGGACGTCATTGGGCCAATCGAGCCAAAAGCCTCAAACGGACATAGATTCATACTGGTTGTTATTGACTACTTCACGAAGTGGGTTGAGCCATCACTCTTAAGTCAGCCACCAAGAAAGCTGTGGTAGATTTCGTACACTGTAATCTTATTTACCGCATCGACATTCCTGCAACTATCATCGCAGACAATGCTGCCAACCTGAATAGTTGTTTGATGGAAGAAGTATGCGAACAATTCAAAATAACACATAGAAATTCCACTCCCTATCGGCTCAAAGCCAATGGTGCCGTCGAAGCAACAAACAAGAACATCAAGAAGATTCTGAGAAAGATGATTCAAAGCTCCAGACAATGGAATGAAAAATTTCCCTTTTCATTACTTGGATATCGCACCATGGTGCGCACATCGATAGGAGCCACCCCATACTTGTTGGTCTATGGAACTTAGGTTGTTATACCCGCAGAGGTAGAGATCCCTTCACTCCTGATAATCATTGAAGCAGAAATTGAGGATAGTGAGTGGGTCAAGACTCGGCTGGAATAGTTTTCCTTAATTGATGAAAAACGAATGGCCGCGGTTTGTCACGAGTAGTTGTACCAACAAAGAATGGTCCACGCTTATAACAAGAAAGTGCATCCCAGGAATTTTGAAGTGGGACAACTCGTGCTAAGACGCATTCTCCCCCTTCACCAAGAAGCAAAAGAAACTTTGCTCATAATTGGAAGGGTCCATACATCATCTGAAAGATATTGCCGAGATGAGCACTGTATCTGGGAGACATCGAAGGAAATGATCTTGAAACAGCTGTGAATGCGGATGCAGTAAAAAGGTACTATGTCTAGGCCTTCTACGGTGATGGCTTTGCACAGTTGAGATGACGGAGGCTTTCCTTCCCGCTATCCGAACACTATCAACCCTTCGTAAACCCATTTGAGCTTATTATTCTTCATTGGCTACCCTTTTTGGAACCCGGAAGTACTATTGAAAAAAAGAAGAAGAAAAAAAGAATGAAAAATGATAAAAAGAAAGAAAGAAAAAAAACAACCAAAAAAAAAGAAAAAAAGAAAAGAAAAACAAAAACAAAAACAAAAATAACAAAAACAAAAGATCCTTGAACTACGTCTGACTTGATTTCAAAAGGATACGTAGGCAGCCTCTCTCTGGGGTTCAGTCGCGCCAAAACAAAAATCTCAATTCCCTTCAAAAGTGAAACTGGGGCAGATGATATAATGGCTCGGCCATAGGCCCACCAAAGCGGTTCCAAAGTTGTAATTTCGTCCGAAATTCTTTTTACCCAAAAACCTTGTCCAAGCTCTTCTGATCAATTGGCAAAGGCGTGGGAATTGAAAAACATCATTGTTGGAATCCGATACAGTCCAAATTGAGATAAATAAAATGAGAGAGTCTTATCGGTGAAAACCTTCGGGCACCATAAGGCGACGGTGAGAAGGGATATTGAAAATGAGAGAGTCCGTTTGGTGAAAACTCGTAAAGAGCACTATCGGGAAATGGTGAGAAGAGAAATGAGAGAGGTCGATTGGCGAAAACCCGCAAAGGGCGCCGTTGGCCGAAAAGAGGACACCTCCCATCATTGAAACAGTCCTGGCAAGGTTCCCTAGTTCTGAAGTATGGGTCAATGAGTTTACGAGAAGTTGGGAAAGTTTGTGCGGGTCGGGCATCCAGTCCAAGAAGCATGTCACGTCCATTTGAAGTTTGCATGCACCCCCAGATAAGTCCTTCTCTTCCCCCGAAAGGGACGCTTTTATTTAAATTCATCCTCCTGCTCTCTGTTTACTTTTTCCTTGAATCCCTTTCGGCATAACTTTGATTTCGAAACTATTACAAAGAAAAGGTGGCAGGACTGCTTTTTACAGGGATTTTCCTAACAAAAGCTAAAAGAAAGTACCCAGCCTCAGCGGGTGCGTCAAGTCAATCCCGACTGGCCATGATGATCGATGCTTTCAAAACAAAGACATTGAGAAGGAGAGAAAGTCAAATACAAAGTTACTAAGAGCAGAATAAAGTGAAAAGGCTAGAGCCCATGCGGGCGCGTCATCATGAAATCCTAAAAGTTGAGTCCTTTCGGTTTGAGAAGAGATTCACCCTCAAAACCTGCAAGCAACAAAAGATCTCAACGGAAGCTGGGCCGGGATCAAGCAATTGAGACGATCAAGGCAACAAAACCAACTACCGTTTCAAACTAACAATTATTCTTTTTTGAAAAATTTTGAAACAGGTGCAATCCAAGCAACTGTGCAAAAAATAGGTGCAACCAAAAAGGAAAAGAAATGCGCAAGCGCTGAAACAACTTTGCAGCAGGGAACCGACTAAAAAGGAAAGTTTCCCAAAATTCTTTCATGCATTTTATTAAATAAAAAAGAAGAAGAAGTGGAAAAGAAAAATCCCTAAAAATCATGGTAGCATAGGGCCCCATTCCTTAGATATCCCGGCATAACCCGTGGACCTCCTTGGCATAACCCAAGGAGCCTTTTTCTTTTATCCCGGCATAACCTGTGGACCTCCCTAGCATAACCCAAGGAGCTTTTTTCTTTTATCCCGGCATAACCAGTGGACCTCCTTGGCATAACCCAAGGAGCTTTTTTCTTTTATCCCGTCACAACCCACGGACCTCCCTGACATAACCCCAAAAGCTGTTTTCTTCTATCACGGCATAACCCGTGGACCTCCCTGGCATAACCCAAGGACCTTTTTATTTTATCCCGGCACAACCCGTGGAACTCCGTGGCATAACCCATAGACCTTTTTCTTTTATCCCAGCATAACCCGTGGACCTCCCTGGCATAACCCAAGGACCTTTTTTCCTCTATCCCGGCATAACCCGCGGACCTCCCTAGCATAACCCAAGGACCTTTTTTCTTCTATCCCGGCATAACCCACGGACCTTCCTAGCATAACCCAAGGAGCTTTTTTCTTTTATCTCGGCATAACCCACGGACCTCCCTGGCATAACCCAAGCAGTTTTTTTATTCTCTCACGGCATAACCCGCGGACCTTCCCGTGGACCTCTCTGGCATAACCTAAGGACCTTTTTCTTCTATCCCGACATAACCCGCGGACCTCCCTGGTATAACCCAAGGACCTTTTTCTTCTATCTCGGCATAACCCGCGGACCTCCCTCGCATAACCCAAGGATCTTTTTCTTCTATCCCGGCATAACCCGCGGACCTCCCTGGCATAGCCCAAGGACCTTTTTCTTTTATCCCGGCATAACTCGCGGACCTTCCTGGCATAGCCCAAGGAGCTTTTTCTTTATCCCGGCATAACCCGTGGACCGCCCTGGCATAACCCAATGGCCTTTTTCTTTTATTCCAACATAACCCGCGGACCTCCTCGACATAACCCGAGGACCTTTTTCTTTTCCAGTATAACCCAACCATTTCCCAGCATAACCTGGCTTTATTCCCAAAGATATACAATCCTGATTTTATCGCTTAGATATGGGTCACAACTAACTCACAAAATTTTCCTAGTGAAAACTGGGCAGGAAAATTTCGTTTGTTTGTTCTGGTATCTTAAGCAGGTTTGACCTCGAGGTACAGGGGCGCGAGACAACTGATGGAATGAGTCTCAATCTAGAATAAAGAAAAGAAGAAAAGAACAAAAGAAGTGAATTCAAAATGTTGAAGCAAACAAAGGTGCGGATTGCTCAAAATTTGATTGAAGTCATAAGCTCCGCCGATCCCACTTTGACCCAAAGCTGCAATAAGAAACAACACTTACAACTGGGTAGCATCAAGATTCAGATCGGAGTCTACATCAAAATCAGTTAAAACTCAAGATCAAGCTTCAAGAGATTTATAGATAGGAATCTTGTAACTCACAGCTGATAGGCATAGCTAGCTTAGCTTTGATTTTATTTTTTGGTGTAATACGGAGGTCAACAAGCAGTAACAACAGCAATATCAGTGAAATCACAGCTCCTGATAGTCCCAGCTACCAGCACTTCCAAAACTACACTGACCTGATTCCTTTGTAGTCAAGGATATGTAGGCAGCCTTTGAAGCAGGTTCGGTCAGACGGTTTTCAAAAATACTTCTCATGGAGTTCCAAGCAAGCAAAAAATCTCTCATAATTGCTCATTTATCTTTGCCTGAAAACCCTTCGTGTGTCCGAGCAAAGAGGGGCAGCTGTGAGCATGTGATTTTTGCCTTGCTCGAATTATTCCTATAGAATTCGTAAAATTAGGATTTTTCTTTTTATTATTTGAATTTTAGGGAATTAATTTGGTGTTTGTTTGTATTTTTGTGTGCATTGTTAATTGATAAAATTCATAAAAATACAAAATAGCATACTTGCATTTAGGACCTCATTTTAATATTTTTTTAGTTAATTAATGTTACAAAAATGGAAGAAAATAATAAAAATAGTCCTTTTTATATTTTTACTTTTAATTTTGATTTTTCCTTAGTTTTGTTTTAAATTAGGATTTAGTTAATTTTGAAATTTAATTAGTTTAATCTTAGTGTTAAATCAGGTCTTTTAATTAACTTTGTATTTTTCTACAAAAAAAAAAAAAAGGAACGAAAATTAAAGAGGAGAAATTAAAGGAAAATAATTGGTTTAGTGAAATACTCAATTTTTTGGGCAAAGTACCCTAAAACTCGTCCAAACACCTTCAAAATTGGGCCAAACCCTCCAAAACCTGGTCTCAATCCAGCCCAACCCCAAACAACGTCGTTTTCCATTGCAATCAATCCTGACCGTCTAGGTTTTTTGATCTAACGGTCAGGAACTGATGCCTTTTCGATATATAACTGTCCGAATTCGCCCCCTACCTCCTCATTCATCGTCTCTAACACCCTAATAACAGACCACCACCCTCCGCCGTCCGCCGCCGGCCGGAAATCACCTCTCCCGGCGGTCGGTCTCCAAATAAACCCAAAAATACACCCTGGATCCCTCTCGTTCTCCTCTTTCCAAAACTCCAAACCCCATCCCTCAAATCTTAGCCAAGCTCTTCGAATCTCAAATAGAATATCCTGGCCAAAACCCTAACTCGTCCAAACCTTACCAAATTAAGACCCTATGGTCTCCTCGACCTCCTCTTCCCAAATACCGAATCAAAACCCTTCAAATTCAACCACCCGAATTTTAGATCTAGGGTTTGGTTTGTGACTGGTTCGAGTTTCAAAAGAGGGTCAGTATCCAAATTGGTTCCAAAATAATTCTATGTGCTTGTTCTTAGCAAGAACAAGCACATAACATCGTTTGGGAATCAAGTTCAAAGACAGTCAAGTTCGACTTTAAATCTGCGTAAGTTTTTCTTCTTGCATTCTTTTCTATTTTGCTTAGCTTTTGGCTCAGTTCTTATTGATTTTTCTCCGGTATATAATTTAGGAAGTTTTAGTAGAATTAACCCTATCGTGCTTCTTGTTTGTTCTAGGATTTGAATTTTAGTTTGATTAATCAATATTTTGCATGTTCTTCAATTTTGGTTGTTAGTGTTTTTTAGAGTTTTAGTTGCTGATTTCATATCTTTTTCTGTTTACATTAACTCTATGTGATTTCAATTGTTCTTAATTTGTCTTGATTGATATTAGAACTAATTTTGTTCAGGTTCAATTCTATAGTTAGTTTGGATTTTTGATACTCTTAGTTCAATTTAGGTCTTCTTTTAGTATAATTGAAATTGTTTAGATATAGCTGATTAATCCAACATTTGTTTTGTTTAACCGTGGTCAGTCTTGACCAAGGTAATAGGGCCAGGGTTAGTTTGGTATAGGTTAGTGATTTCAGAAATAGTTCAAGGATATTTTAGGTATTTCAAAGTAGAGAAGCTTGTAGTAACTGAAAATAAAATTCCCTAGAAGCTTCTAGATAGGGTTCTAATTTGAATTTCAGAAGTTTAGTAATATAACTTGGAAAACAAGCCAAAATCTTAGGGACTAAATAGTTAAAAAACTGAAATAAAAGAGGGACCTAGGGGTTTAAAGAAAAAATCTGCATGTGCCTTAGCTTTGCCTATAAAAGAGCAGTCCCTTACCTTTCAAAAAAAATATTTTTAGAGATTCAAAAATTTAAAATTCAAATTTCAAAAGCTTTGAGAAGTAGAGATAGATCTGAAATCCCCATTCAAAATAAAAAACCAAAAAAAAAGTCTTAAACCTTGAAAGATGAGAGCTAGTACTGAAAATAAACAGAAATCCTATTGAATCTGAGAGTTTCCGAGCTTTTAGAGTTCAAATCCTACATCTTCAAGCAGAAGTTCCAGTAGTTAAAGGTTTCAGAGGTTCTGATGTTTATTTCAAGTGCAAATTGGGTCATTCCAGCTTGGTTTAAGTGTTTGTTGTTGCTAATTTGTGTGGAATTACTTCCTGGACTGTTTGGACACCATTTGCTGGGTTTTGAATTTGGTTTAAGCTGTTGTTGACCGTCTGCTTACTGCTGCTGACTCTTCTACTTTCTTATATTTCCTTATATCTCCAGGTATTCTCCTAGCTCATAGTTGAGGATCAGTTGCTAAGCATGTAATGGATTTGAAATGGATTGAATGAAGAATGCTTCAAATTTATTTTCCTGCTATAACTATAGTTTGTATCTCATACTTAACATTATAATAGGCAGTCTTTGGATTTCCTCTTCCTGAAAGTTGTATGTTTTGTATGTATTGATAAATTGGACTGTTGAACTATCTCATATCCTGTCCATTCGTCTCAGATCTTGTAGTGTAAAATGAGTTCGCAATTCATGTTTAGCTTAAATGTTAACAAACTGTATTGTTGAACTATATCTCAGATATCCTCAAGGTCTATTATCATGTTTCAATCATTAATTTGGTATATGGTGTGAACCAGATGGTAACTATAGGATTTCGTTACTTTGATTCCATGTTTCAGAACCTAGTTCCCTCACAACTTAAATTTGAGGTCATTCGATTAGAATTTTAAAATTATTTTTGCACTCTCTCAATTTAAACACGTAGATCACTGCTATTTCTCTGATAGTTGCATATGAAAACGGAAGTTTCAAAATTTGGCACATGAGTAGAATTAATATTAATCCATGCCAAAAGTTTCTCCTGCTTTGGTACAAGTTAATTAACATTGTTGTTTGATTATTTGAACTTTAAGAACTGGGCCTAACATAGGCCCAGTTGCATAACAAACATGCCTAAAGGCTTTCCACCTATGGAGTAACTTTTGACTTACTGATTTTAATAATTAGGAGTTTAGGCATTGGGCCTTTCAATTTAAGTGGCACGCCTTAATAGATAATACTAGTCCACCCTCAGGATATCCTTTAAAAATAATTTGAGGCGCACCATGCTAAACAAAATTCATAAACTGCGTGGCCCTCTTTAATTAATTCTATAAAAAAAATATATTTAGAGATCGGGTAAGTCATTTAGCAAATTTCCATGGCTTCTTGCAAAGTAAATAATACGCTAGTCGCTTTAGGCGCGTTCTTTAACAATCTTACCTTGCTAAATTTGGGTGTGCATTTCATGCGACCTGAATCCAAATCCCAAAACGTTGCATAAAATGTGTCGAGGGTCCTGGTACATTTCATGTGACGTGCTCCGAAAACATATTTTAAACGATATTCAATTTCTTAAAAAATTTAATTAAAAGCGGTAAATAATTTTAAAAACTGCACTACAGGATGACATGTATTAAAATTAGATTTCTAGCCAAATATAATAGTTTAAGCAACCATGCTAGAACCACGGGATCCGGGGGTGCCTAACACCTTCCCTCGGGTCAACAGAATTCCTTATTCAGAATTTCTAGTTCGCAGACTTCATTCGGGAAGTCGAAATTTCCTCGATATAGGATTCAAGTTAAACCGCTGACTTGGGACACCAATAGCCAAACCTATCCCAAGTGGCGACTCTGAATACATAAATAATCCCATTTCGAATAATGTCACTTAAAATGTAAAAACTTCCTTATACACTATCTTCGGGGGTGGTGTGTAAAAAAGGAGGTGTGACAATGGCGCAATCAATGCCTTTGGGGAAACGTAACCGACGACGCAATAAATGCCTTTCTGAAAAATAAACCGAAGTATAAAAGCTGATAGGATGTTTTGAGTCACTTGAAACATTGATGTCACGAGCATGACATCATCATGAGAGGTTCGAGAAGGTCAAGGTCAAAATCGTTTCATATCATTTTACTCTTAAAATTGCAAGGACTATTTGTACACGGCAAAATTGGAGAGCCCAATTTTATGATCATTACGACACTCCGTAGCCCGTCTCCATAAGGATCGAGGCGCAGATCGAGGTTCGACCCCGAGGGTTCTCTATGTTCGACCTTGGGACAGTACAAATCGGTGGCTATGATGGACAAACAGGAATTCTCAAGGCACGTGGTTACATCTGACCATGTCTATTAGGCTAGTACAAACCCATAACTGTCATGACCCAAAATACGACCCGATCGTGATAGCGCCTATCGTGATATTAGGCCAGCCAGCTACTACCCATTCACTCCGTTTTCCAATTAAAGACTTAAGAAAAATCATATTTTAAACAGAAATCCCATAAGATACAAATAGAAATCAACTCCAGCGGAAGGAAATACATGCCCGACCTCGGGTGTCACTAAGTTATGAGCCAAAAACTACTACAACTGTTCTAGATAACATGACCAACACAGTCTGAGAATATCCAAAGCATAATAAACTAAAGAAAGATGGGGAAGGAGAAGGAAGAACTGCGGTCACCAAGAAGCTAGCTCGCAATCTCCACAGAAAGTCCGTATAATATAATCAGCAGCCGTTACCGTGACCCGAGACACCTGGATCTGCATACAAGGTGCAGAGGGTAACGTGAGTACACCAACTCAATAAGTAACAAGTCCAACTTATGGACTGACAGGTAGTGACGGACCAAACCTCAACAGGTAATAATATATATCTGAACAGGAAAAGTAGACATTGCTTACAGTTCAAGCAAAGTTCAATAGTATTTAGATGTAACAGAATAGTACAAAGTTCAAAACTCAAAGATTTTTACATATACCAATGCACAACTAGCATGGTCAATGTTCCATGAACCTCCACTCACAAGTACTCAATCCCTCAGTATTGTATATGGTCATCCGGCTCAGGAAAGATCCATCCCGGAATATATATCACTGACCGCAGTCATCCATTATTGAGGACACATGCTAGTCCAGCCTTATGGAGAAGATCCATCTCCCGGTATAATACTTTGGACAAGATCCATGTCCAGGGAAGATCCATCCCTCAATATCATCATCGACGCTCACTGGGAGTGTAAAGACTCCGGAGGGGCTTCTCTTATTAGCCCAAGCTTTATAACAAAGCCAACAAAGGCTTATTCAATATCTCGTTGCAGTGTGCAGCCCAATCTCATACTGTCACTTAATATCATGCTCTCGGCCTTTCTCAGTCATAACTTACCAATCTCACACACGGGTCCCAAAGTTGAAGATACTAGCCCAGTCAACAATAAAATGTGGCAAATAGTAATAATCAAGACTGAGACATGATATAATATGCATGAAAAGGAATGAGTACAGAATATCAGTAAAATAAATGATATGAAAGCGAGGAACAACCTTTTGGGTCTCAATAATATGGGCGTGAAGCCTTAACATGATATTCAGCATGATTTGTAGCTCAACAACTAAATCACATAAATACAACACAGATATCGGTAAGAACGAACGACTAAGCGGTGTTCTGGAATGATACAGGTCGCATTTTCCATGGTGCACGCCCATACGCCCGTCACTTGGCATAGCGTCACCTTTATAATCATCATAGAACACATAGTATAGGGTTTCGAACCCGCAGAACCAAGGTTGGAAATGTTACTTACCTCAAGCCAAGCCAAACTCTAGCCTGCGACACCCTTTCCTCTCGATTTGGCGTCCAAATGCCTCGAATCTAACCAAAATCAGTTCATAACCACCAATATATACTAAAGGAGTAAAGCCCATACGAATTAATCAAATTATGACACAAATCCCTAAATTGACCAAACTCAACCCCCGGGTCCACGTCTCGGAATCTCACAAAATTTGCATAAATGGAATCCTTATTCCCCCACGAGTTCATTCATACCAAAAGTACCAAAATCCGACCAGAAATTACCCCTCATATCCCTAATTTTAGGTCTCCAATTTTTTTCTAGCCCTAACCTCCAATTTGCTACTGATTTTCCTATAGATTTTAAGCTTACAACCTTAAAAAATCATCATAAAAACGAGTTTAGGGACCAAGGACCTTACCTCTAAGAAAACCTCTTGAATTCTCCCTTGAACTTGCTCCCCAAAGCTTCTTCCCATTTGAAATATTATGAAAAATAGCCCAAATTTGTGAAGGGTGAAATATGAATGTTCTGACCCAGCAAAACCGCATTTGCAGTCATGATTCATGCACCTGCGGACCCGCACCTGCGTTCCTAGGTGTGCATCTGTGGAAACCACTTGGCGCACCAAATACCACACCTACGATCAAATTCTCGCACCTGCGCCTTCGCAGGTGCGCCCAAAGTTCCGCTTTTGTGGTTCTAGCCTTTCGCTTTCTTGGCCGCATATGCGGCTTCACTTCCGCTTCTGCGGGCCAAGACCTGCTACCCCCTAACCGCAGGTGCGATTATGACAGGAACTGTGCACTTCAGCTACGAAATCAAAACCTTCCATCAACCATCCAAAATCACCCCGAGGCCCCCGGGACCTCAACCAAAAGTACGAACAAGTCATATGACAAGTGACGGGCGTATGGGCGTGCACCGTGAAACTTTGAGCTTACCCACATGTCACGACCCAAAAACCGACCCGGTCGTGATGGCACCTATCGTGATATTAGGCTAGCCAACTATTACCCATTCACTCCGTTTTCTAATTAAAGACTTAAGAAAAATCATATTTTAAACAGAAACCCCGTAAGATAAAAATAGAAATCAACTCCACTTGAAAGAAATACATGCCCGGCCTCGGGTGTCACTAAGTCATGAGACAAAAACTACTACAACTGTTCTAGATAACATGACCAACACGGTCTGAGAATACCCGGAGCATAATAAACTAAAGGAAGATAGGGACGGAGAAGGCGGAACTGCGGTCGCCAAGCAGCTACATCGCAATCTCCACAGAAAGTTCGCACAATATAATCAGCTACCGCTACCGTGACCCGAGACACCTAGATCTGCACACAAGGTGCAGGGGATAACGTGAGTATACCAACTCAATAAGTAACAAGTCCAACCTATGGACTGACAGGTAGTGACAAACCAAACCTCAACAGGTAATAACATATATCTAAACAGGAAAAGTAGATATTGCTTACAGTTCAAGTGAAGTTCAACAGTATTTAATTGCAACTGAACAGTATGAAGTTCAAAACTCGGAGATTTTTACATATACCAATGCACAACTAGCATGATCAATGTTCCATGAACCTCCACTCACAAGTACTCAACCCCTACGTACTGTATATGGCCATCCGGCCCAGGGAAGATCCATCCCGGAATACATATCACTGACCGCAGTCATCCAATACCGAGGACACATGCCAGTCCAGCCTAACGGAGAAAATCCATCTCCCGATATATTACTTCGGACAAGATCCATGTCCAGGGAAGATCCATCCCTCAAGATCATCAAATGCGCTCACTGGGGGTGTAAAGACTCCGGAGGGGCTTCTCTCATTATCCCAAACACTATAAGAAAGACAACAAAGGCTTGTTCAATATCTCACTGCGGTATGCAGCTATAGACATGTGATTTTTGACCCTCCCTAAGATTTTTTATATTTTAACATGTAAATATTTAATTTAGGTCTAGTATAACTATTTTAATTAATTTTGAATCTTTTACTTTATTTTATTGCAATAAAATAAAAATTACAAAAAATAGCTTCATTAATATTTTTGTAGTCATTTTTAGTTTTGAAAAAATATCAAAAAAATAGTGGGTCTAATTAATATTTTTAATAATATTTCTATATGGATATATTTTTAGTTAATTAGAGTAGTTTTGAGCAAGTTTCAAACCGATACCCCTAACCTAATCCCTAACCCTATATAATAGTAGCCTACGCCTAAAAAAAGACCTACCCTCCAAAAATCAAGAAATACGCCGCTGCACGAGGGCCTCTCCCGTACACACCCACATAGAGACACAAGAGAACAAATATTTGAAAAATCAAAATCTGGAAAGGGATTCATCTTAAAAAAAAAAAAACGCAGCCTTCTTTTTCATCAATAGACCCAGCCAAATTATTGGGATATAGATTTTTGTACAAACGAGTTTTATGCCGAGGTTTCGAGTAGCCGGCGAGGTCCTCGGCGAGATTTCGGTTCCAAGTTTTGTTCGAATTTCTTGGAGTATTAGCTTGAAGCTTTTGTCCTGTGTTTGTATTGTTGTAAAGCTTTGTCAAAGGAGCTTTTCTCTATTCAATCAAGATATAATTTTGGCTTCACTAAAGTTAAATCTATGTTTCATGGATTGAAGGCCAAATTGCTTTTTGCTCCGGGTAAGTATCTTCATACCTATAAAAATTATTGCTGTCTTCATTGTCGGTTTTTAATTGTATTGTTGTTCGATAAGTTTGATCACTTCTATTTTTCCATCATTTAGTCAAAATTTTTTCTTGGATAATTGTTCATAGCTGCTTGTGTTATCTAAGTTTTCTGTTAAATTTGTTTAAGGATGTTGTACTTTACAGTTTACTGTCCACTAATTTCGTACCTCCATATCTATAAAATTTCAAGATCTGTGATTTCAACGTCATTTTCTTGAACCCCTTTTTGTTGTTTCTTCATGAACAGGTCTGTTGTACTTTTCTCTTATGTGTTTTTTACAAGACTTTGAATAGTATAATAGTGACAATGAGGTTCCGATGAAAACATAATACGAAAATTAAATGAAAGATCACTATCCAAAGTGATCTGTGATTACCTTGAAATGCAATTGCTGTGTTGATGTGGTATGGATATTTATAAGGCATGAGAGAGCGAAACCACATAGTACATAATACTGTAGAGACATGAGAATCAAGAATGCACCTTCTTGACATCACACATGTTGTTTGCCTTTTCTTTTGGTTACGTTCCCCAATTTGCTGCATAGTGTCATTTGTTAAATGCAATAAAGCATCGACTAGTCCAAATAACTTGTCATTTATAGAAGCAGATGTGCTTTAATTTGTGGTGTTTGCCTTTTGGGAACGTTAAATGATATGGTGGTATTTCTCATTTTTTGATGCGTTCTTTTGTAGTATGTATTTTGAAGTTCAAATACATGCTTTTGATCATTTGGCTACCTACCTTTACTCTTATAGGAGGTATTTGTCTCTAAATTATGAATCATATCGCAAGTATACTTTTAGGGGTGCTTTTAATTTACTATTGTGGTTGTGGACACGTTCGCATGACATGATTACGATTTCTAAAAACAAAATCGGAGTATGCGTTCGCGCAACTTCGGCCGAACTTTCTTAATAATAATAAAGCATTACTAATTGTGGACACGTTCGCGTGACATGATTTTTGACCCACCGAACAAATGAGTACACGTACGCATGACTCGTTTCAAGATAATTTTCTAATTAAAAGCGGTGAAAGGTAAACGCACATAGGTTCTAAAAGGAGTAATTAAACAATTAAGCAAAATATGAATTGCTAAGCGACCATGCTAAAACCACGAAATTCGGGGTATCTAACACCTTCCCTCGGGTTAACAGAATTCCTTATTCAGAATTTCTGGTTCGTAGACTCTTTAAAAATAAAACTTCCTCGATTTGGGATTTAAAATAAACCGGTGACTTGGGATACCTTAATTTATTCTAAGTAGCGACTCTGATAAATAAATAATCCCATTTCGAATAATATCACTTTAATTAGAAAAAAACTCCCTTATATACCTCCTCGGTTCGGGTGTATAAAAAGGAGGTGTGACAGCAGCTCAACCTCACACTGACACTCAGTATCAGGCTCTCGCCTTCCCTCAGTCATAACTCACTAGTCTCACATGCGGGTCCCAAAGGTCAAGATAATAGCCCGATCAATAATAAAATATGGCAATAGTAATAATCGAGACTGAGACATGATATAATATGCATGAAAAGGACCGAGTACAAAATATCAGTAAAATAAATGATATAACAGCAAGGAACGACCTCTTGGGTCTCAATAATATCGGCGTGAAGCCTTAATATGATATTTAACATGATTTACAACTCAACGACTAGATCACTTAATTACAACACAAATATCAGTAAGAAAGAACCACTAAGCGGTGTTCTAGAATGATCCAAGCTGCGTTTTCCATGGTTCACGCCCATACGCCCGTCACTTGGCATATCGTCACCTTCATAATCATGATAGAACACATAGTTCTGGGTTTCGAACCCGCATAACAAAAGTTGGATGCATTATTTACCTCAAGCCAAGCCAAACTCTAGTCTGCGACGCCCTTTCCTCTCGATTCAGCCTCCGAATTCCTCGAATTTGAACAAAATCAGTTCATAACCATCAATACATGCTAAAGGAGTAAAGCCCATATGAAATTAATCAAATGACGACACAAATCCCGAAATTGACCAAACCTGACCCCCGGGCCCGCATCTCGAAATCCAAAAAAATTTACATTAATGGAATCCTTATTCCCCCACGAGTTCATTCATTCCAAAAGTACCAAAATCCGACCACAAATGACCCATAAAATCCCTAATTTTAGGTCTTTAATTTTTTCCAAGCTCCTACCCCCAATTTGCTACTGATTTTCCCATAGATTTTAAGACTACAACCTTAAAAATCATCATAAAACGAGTTCAGGGATCAAGGACCTTACCTCTAAGAAACCCTTGGATTCTCCCTTGAATTTGTTCCCTAAAGCTTCTTCCCGTTTGAAATGTTACGAAAATAGCCCAAATTCGCGAAGGGTGAAATATGTCTGTTCTGACCCAGCAAAACCGCACCCGCGGTCATGATTCACGCACATGCGGACCCGCACCTGCGGTCCCATGTGCGCATATGCGGAAACCACTTAACGCACCAAATATCGCACCTACGATCAAATTCTCGCACTTGCGCCTTCGCAAGTGCGCCTAAAGTTCCGCTTTTGCCGTTCCAGCCTTTCCTTCTCTTGGCTGCATCTACGGCTTCACTTCCGCTTCTGCGGGCCCGCACCTGCGGTCCCCTAACCGCAAGTGTAGTTATGATAGGAACTGTGCACTTCAGCTGCCAATTCCAATTCAAAACCTTCCATCAACCATCCAAAATCACCCCGAGGCCCCCGGGACCTCAACCAAAAGTACGAACAAGTCATATACCACCTTCCCAATTCCGCTTTTGATCAAAAAGTTTAGCAAAACCCATCCAGATGATCTGAAATTTTGTACACACATCACATAGGACACAACAAACCTACTGCAACTTCCGGAATTCCATTCCGACCCCGATATCAAAAATCTCCCCTGTTAGATGTTTAAATAAAAAAAGGAGAAAAGAAATTTCAAAATTAACGAATAAGATCAAAGAAAAAGTCAATAAGACATATTAATAAATGAAAAAGAGCTATTATAAATAAAGAGAACAAAGAAACAAAGGATCCTTCTGTAATTGTCTTAAATGTACCAAACAAAAGCTTTTAAAAAAATGAGCCAGGCCAGGTTCGAGCCCCCATCATTTGGGTGAAAATGGTGATGCCTTGCCAGTGGCACCTTGAGCCTTTTTGTTATTGAGGGTGCCGCTTAAAATATTTGTATACCTTCCTTCTATATACACATGCATGTATATATACTATTTTATAGTCTCGGCCAAAGCTTGAGGGTGGTGTACCACTCCGTCCCTTACACGTAGATCCACCCCTGATGCTCCTGATCGGAGCAAGTTCTTTCTATAGGGTTAACACCTAGAAAAGATCAACATGATTGTTCCACCAAACTTTGAAGAAGGAAAATCAACCTATATACCACCAAGATTCAATGCCAATACTATGGCTGATGGAAACTGAGGATGCATGATTTTATAATGGAAGAAAATTAGAGCTTTGGGATGTTATCTGTGATGGAACCTTCGTCCCCATGAAGACCATTGGAAAGGGAAGAATTACAGTTCTAAAGACAAGGAAGGATTATAATAATATTGATCGGATGTCCATCGAGAAAAACTTCAGGGCAAAGATGATCATCGTTTGTGGCATTGGACCAGACGAGTACAGCCGCATCTCAGCCTGTCAATCTACCTAGGAGATCTAGGAGGCTCTCCAAACTGCACATGAGGGAACCACTCAATTCAAGTAGTCAAAAAATTGACATACCACTAAATATGAATTCTTCAAGATGAGTCTATGCAGGGCGTGCATACTCGCTTTACTTTCATCATCAATGAGCTTCACTCTCTTAGAGAAATTATCCCAAGTAACAAACTAGTAAGAAAAATATTCAATGTTTACCAGGTTTTTGGGAGAGCAACGTTAATGCTAGAGCCGTCAATATGGGCTTGGCCCATTGGGCTAGCCCAGCCCAGCCCGTAATTTAGCAGGGTTGGGCTAGAATATTTAGAGCCCATTTTAAAACGAGGCTTTTAAGCCCAGCCCGAGTAACCCCGTGGCCCGTGGCTCGTAAGGCTTGCCTAAGGCTGGGCCGGGCCGACCCGCGGGCTTAATAAAATATAAAAAAAAGTATACTGCCTTTAGAGATGGAAAGTCAGAATTGGATCTTTACTAAGAGGAACCAAAACGTGATCTTGAGAAGTTTCAAGAGATGGATGTTGTCATGTATTCGAAGGACCATTCTAGAAAATATCACGATCTTTCAATGATAGTACGTGATGTAATTAGTATTCTTATTACCATTGTAGCATCAGAATCAACATTTAGCATTCGTGGCGTGTTCTTACAAAGTACAGAAATTGCATTTATTATGAAAATGTCCAAACACTTGTTACTACTTGAAATTGGCTGTACAGATTTTCCCAAACTCAAACTGTTTTTTATGTGAATTTAATATTATTAATTTTTATATTTAATTATTTTTAATATTTAATTAATAAATATTGCATATGAATTGTAGATGAGAGTGAAGATGTTAAGACAACCTTGTCACAAGTGGATTCAAATGTGTTTGATGAAGATGATGTGTTGGATATCTCATAAGTATCATGAACGTTCGTTGGAATAGTTTGTTTTAGGTTTTGACCTTTACTGAATGAAATATAGTCTAGTCATTTACTTCTTTTAGTATTTATTATGATATATTGGAACAATATCAAAAGTTATTAAGTTTTACGAATTTTTTCCAACAAGATATTTTTTAACTTTTAAATAATTATCTTTTTTTAGGTCAGAACTTAAAGAAAAAATATAAAACTATATTTTAAAAATGATGGGCCAGCCCGTGGGGGCCCCCGCAGCCCACATAGGGTTGGTGCGGGCTGACCATTATAAGGCCCATCAAAATGGTGGGCTAGTCCAGCCTAGCCCGTCAATTGCTAAAGCTCACGTGGGCTAGGCTGGGTTAGCCCGGCCCGGCCCATATTGACAACTCTAGTTAATGCTATCACAGAAGCCAAGGATCTACAAAAGTTAACCATTGATGAACTTATTAGAAATCTGAAAACCTATGAGATGAAAAAGAAGAAGGATCTTGAACAAAGAGAACCCAAAAAGGAGAAGAACCTGGTCCTCAAGGCAGACAATAGTAACTCAAGTGGTAATGATGCTGACATGTCCTATCTTACTCGGAGATTCCAAAAAATGGTTCATAGAAATAGAGGAATCCCAAGAAAGGTAGCTGTAGAAGAAATACCAAAGGTTATGACTGTTATCACAAGTGCGGAAGGCTAGGATATTTCATCAAAGAGTGTCATCTTCACAAGTAGGACCACAACAAACACAATGTGTACAAGACTATTAAGAGGAATCCGGTCCCCGACAATAAGTTTAAGAGAAGAGATGCCACTGATAATGTTGTAAAGCAAGTTCTAGCTACTTGGGGAGATTCCTTTAGTGAATCTGAGGATGATGATGAACAAGAAGACACCTCTATGATGGTCATTGAAGGCAGAGCTGCAGAGTATGACTCCATATTTGCACTAATAGCAAATTCTGATGAGGATGAAGATAATGATAAGGATGAGGTAAACTTTCTAGATGTTCAAAGAAATTTGAAGTCGTATTCTAGAAAGAAGCTGGTATCTTTAGCTAATGTCTTAATTGATGTTTACCACAACATCATTAGTGGTAAAAATATTTTTAATGAGAAAATGAAAGAGTTAGAACAAGAGAGAGATATGATCTAGTGGTTGTAGTTGTAGATTTGAAGGAAACAGTGGAGGAAACAAAAAAAAGAAAATATCCCTTTACAAAATTCAATGGATAAATGCATGAACTTCTCTAAAGGAAAGGAAGTGGCAAGTGAGGCACACCTTAACTTGAAAATGAACTCAAAAATGTAAAATTGGGTCTTGCTGCTGAATTTGAAATAAATAGACAACTTTAGAAAGATTTAAGCAGGATTAAAAATAATCTAAATAAATCTCTAAAGTGGACCTGGTCCTCTGATTAAATTACTTCAATGTATAAAAGTAACAGGGGGAACATGCAAGGAATCATGTTCCACAAGGAAAAAACCCTTTATAACCTACAAAGCAAGTATTTTACTGAGACGAATAACTGGCTTCACTCTCTGCGATAAAACTGGATATTTCAAAGATTCCTATAAGGCAAAGTTTCAATCACAACAGAACAATAAATTTTTTGTTGAAAAAATATCTCCTGTTAAAGGAACCTGATTCTCTGAGAAGGAAATGTGTGATACCTGCAGGGACTAAAAAGAAATCTAATTCGCCCTTTCCCTCATTACAAGGGACCCAGACTTGTTCGGATTCCTAAGTCTAATATTTAATTCTCTTGTGCAGGCAGTAGTGAAGGGAAGCAGTCAAAAGTAGTACATGAATAGTGGCTGGCTAAACACATGACGTGAGGAATGAATAATTTTCTTTCACGCAAGGCCTTCCAAGATGGGAGTGTGTCCTTTGGAAATGACAAAAAAAGGATGCATTATAGGTGTGGGAAAGATTCAGATGATAAGAATGATCAAGATGGAGATTATTCAAAAGAGTTGTTGATATTGTATTAGGCACTTTTGATGCATAGCAAAGAAGGGGCATTCATAATTCCATCAATGCCAATGACGGGTCACACCTGGAGGAACCCAGTCCTTCTCATGCTAAAACCCAGGTGTCTAACTAGAAACAAAAGAGCTTCCATCCTTCTCAAAAAGTAATCATTCCTTTGGACTCTGGTATTCAGACTAGATCTAAAGCAAGAAACATACTATTCTTCTCAGCCTTCTTGTCTTAAATTAAGACAAAAATTATAAAGGAAGTGTCACGACCCAAACCTGGGGAAGTGTGGTTAGCACCCGGTGTCGTATATGCCCGAGCGAACCACTTTATAACTCATTTTTTTCTTCTGTAACTATCATGGGCCAACATGATCACAACCCATAATGTATAACTATAAGTGGGAAAATATTGTTTCAATGAACCATCTTTCTTAAAACATGAATAAATCTGGGCCGTCAAGGCCTCTGACATACTGTACAAAATGAACCTCTGTCTACAAAACCTCTAAGATTATTTGACATCAAATGGGACAAGGTACATGCCTACTCATAAGTCTGTAGCAAAACTCTGATACGATGACTTATACACTCGGCTGCACTTCGAATGAGGTGGAGTCTTACCGATCCTTCACTGAATGCTAACCTCGTCTACTATGAGGGCTCATCAATCTGATTATCTATACCGGTAGGCATGAATGTAGCGTCCTCAACAAAAGGATGTCAGTATAAATAATTTACCGAGTATGTAAGGCGGAACTAAAATATAACAATAAGTCAACATTAATTAAAGACATATAAGAATCAACCTGAATCTCTGAAGTGCTACCATAAATGCATACATATTACACACACACACACACACACACACACACACACATATATATATATATATATATATATATATATATATATATATATATATATATATATATATATATACTTTTATTTGAGACTATTATACACATCGTATGATGCATAATGCCCAACTAATCAGTGGTAACTGCCCGACCGATCGTAGCGCAATAGTAAATGCATGACTGTTCGACCAACCGTAGCTTGGTGGTAAATGTGTAACTACCCAACCAGTCGTATCTCGGTGGTAAATGCATGACTACCCGACCGTCCGTAGCTCGATGGTAAATGAATATGCATGACTGCCAAATCGGTGGTAAGTAATGATACGTAACTGTCCAACTGGTGGTAACTGCCCGACTAGCCATAGCACGGTGGTAAATGCATGGCTGCTCGACTGGCCGTAGCACAGTGGTAAATGAATGTGCATGAAAATGCATGTATCACTATATTATAAATATTAACATCTTTATCAAATACATTAATAGAGATTTAGGAACATACTTAGACATGCTTGAATATCATTTTATCGGAATGAATAACATAGACATCCTTAACTGCTAAGAGTAGAATCACTTATGAAATAATATTACGTTTACGTATTGTTGCTTGGATCATGCCAAAAGAAAAAATAATTAGCCTTAACATACCTTAAATACTCATACGAACTTGAAAAGGTCGTAGATCATCATTCAAACTCGGATCACATTCAAAAGAATTATCCTCGAGGTGTTGACATGAATTTCGAAAACAAATGAAATAAATCCTTAACTAAGATGTGCTGAACGTTTTTAGTTCCTTCTTCACACCAAATGATGTGTGAATGTTATAAGTAGCCTTTCCAAAAATGAGAGCAAAGGATCATTAAATGTTTGCCTTCCACCTGGGCCATGTAGTGGCGGTGGAAGTCCTACATTTATGACATATAATGCCTACTAAAACAAAAGATATATATCACATGCGTATCCACATATTTTAGTACTTAATGTATGTAAAATTTATCCACATAATTAAAAATTATCTCAAATTACTTAAAATACTATTCATTTTTAACACATTTTATATATCTTACTATAAGATACTTACTATCATGGTCATATAAAATCAATGCATACACTATTATTTTATTAAAACATTCATGTAAAATTACATATATTTTTTCAACTTCTAATTTTCCTAATCTCATATAAAGAGTGCAAATTTTCGTACGCTTAATTCTTAAAATGGTAAAAAGATAAACTTTTTTGTGAGAAAATAATTTCTATCTTTACAATAAAGAAAAGCTCATAATATGTATATAATTTAAAGCATATTCGAAAGTAGTAATATTAATAACTACATAAAATTATATTTTTCAAACTTTTTTTACAAAAATGTTCCACTCAAAATATCGTATCAAATGTATATAATGGCTTCAAGATTGTTTAACTTACGGGGTCTTATAATAACATCGTCACAAATCCTCTATAACTTCATGAATGGTCTTAATCCCTTCAAGCTCATATGGATTACTATGACTCATCCTAATATTAAAGTACGGAATGTAATATCCTCCCCCCTTTAAAATATTCGTCCTCGAATATTAACTCTTAGAGATTTTCAAAATTTTCACTAGGGACTCCTCTGTAAACTAAACTAAAACCCAAATTATATATGAAATCTCGACTATTCACAACATTTTGTACTTGAGTATCTCGTATTTTCTTCACCATTACCTTACTTACCTTTCAATATCACATCGTATCTTTTGTCTCTTTCATAACCTTCCTTCCACATAGGTAGAAATTATATCTATGCCTTAAAGTTCTATTATGATAGTACCTCTAGTGCATAGAAAATACTGTGGAAGCTTTATACTGACTTCTTACGACTTAGCTCTATGGGATGTCTGGAACAAAAGAAGGATAACATTTCCTAAATGCCCTATAGCCTCTAAATTATAAATGTAGCGCACAACACACCCACAAGTGCGACTCTACTAGGCACGACTGTGTAGACTTCCTAGGACACGACCTGCTCTGATACCATTTTGTCACGCCCCAAACCCGGGGAGGCGTGGATGGAACCCGGTGCCTTACAGGCCCGAGCAAACCACTCTGTAACTCATTTTTTTCTTTCTGTAACTATCATGGGCAAATATGACCACAACCTATAATGTATAACTATAAGTGGGAAAACACTGTATTAATGAACCATCTTTCTAAAAACATGAATAAATCTAGGCTGTTAAGGCCTCTTACATATTGTACAAAATGAACCTCTGTCTATAAAGCCTCTAAGTTTATTTGACATAAAATTGGACATGGTACCGGCCTACCCATAAGTCTATAGCAAAACTCTAACTTGATGACTTATAGACTCGGCTGCACTTTGAATGAGGTGGAGTCTTACTGATCCTTCGCGGAATGCTTACCTCGTCTATCTATACCTATAGGCATGAATAAAGCATCCCCAACCAAAGGATGTCAGTACGAATAATGTACCGAGTATGTAAGGCGGAACTAAAACATAACAATAAGTCAACATTAATTGAAGACATATACGAATCAACCTGAATCTCCAAAGTGCCACCCTAAATGCATACTTATTATACTTATATATATATAATGCTTCTCTTTGAGACTATTATCTATATCGTATGATGGATGACTACCCAACTAATCAGTGTTAATTTCCCGACAGGCCGTAGCGCGGTGGTAAATACACGACTGCCCGACCGGCCATAACTCGATGATAAATGTGTAACTGCCTAACCTGCCGTAGCTCGGTGGTAAATGCATGACTTCCCGACCGACCTTAGCTCAGTGGTAAATGAATATGCATGACTGCCTAACCAGTAGTAAGTAATGATACATAACTACCCAACCGGTGGTAACTGGCTGACCGACCGTAGCGTGGTAGTAAATGTATGGCTGCTCGACTGGCCGCAGCACGGTGGTAAGTGAATATGCATGAAGATGCATGTATCACTATATTATAAATATTAATGTTTACCGTGAAAATAGTTATAACAATTAAATTTTATTATGTGATTCTAAAAATATGTAATTTATTTTTATGTTAGTTGTTAGGCAGTTGCAGCTATATAAAAGGCTTAGAAATGAGACAAGAGTTTGCGAGAAGATGATAGCCAAACCGAATGATCAATAATCGTGGCCTCGAGCTCGATTATTTGTGGGCCTTGAGGTTGAGTCTAAAGCTCGGCTGGGAGATATCGAGAGTGATCGATGGGTGAATAATAGTTATGATAAGATCAATGATGGTTCTTTATGACAAATAATAAGCAATAAATAAAGAACAGTAAGTAGAACACAACAAATATAAGTAATAAATGAAATAATAAACTCGAGAAAATATGTTAGAGAGAATGTTCTTGTATATTTAGTATGGAGCCACCCCCTCTACAAAATGATAGAGATCACCTTTATATAGGAGGGGAAATCCCAACATAGTACAAATATATTTATTACAAAGATATGGAGATGGGACAATAAGTTAATGCCTTGATGCAGGATTAGACTAGCCTGACAGACTTTGTCAGCTCTAGCTGCATGCCTTAGGAACTCCCCACTTTCTCCCCATAACTGCCGGTCCATACTGCTCCAAGGTCGAGTGCCGAAGCCCTCGAGGGATGAAAGTCAATCTTGGTCTTTGAGCCTTCGAGACATGCTTACGAGGTGTTGTGGGGATGTAAAATTGGACCCTCCGGTTTTGCCGCGTATACAGATAGTCCCTACGTTTAAGAAACAACTTTGATATCCATCTCTTCGGATTTCCCCGATGATATTATACTGGTGTACTCCTGCCGTTTCATATTAAATGAGCTACTTTCCTTTTTAGTCTCCAAACTAAGTGACGCATTTCTAAATTTGGAAATAATTCAGCTTTAAACTCTTCATTTTGCTCTTTTTGCCCTTAATGAGAAGCTTTTATAGCCATACAAATGGCATGACCCTTCAAACCTTTTACCCCTTCCTATTTTAAGACTACAAGTTTAAAAATTTTCTTCTTTTTTCTTAAACTCTGTGCCGAGTCAAACTAGCTCAAACAATATGAAACGAAGGGAGTAAGCCCTTATGACAACTGAGGCATCACGCCGATACATTTCTCCAGAATTATTCAAGCATTTTTGACTCTTTATTCTTCAAAGCGATAATACCGCCATCAAGGATGTACCCCTGAGAATATATTAGACTCTAGGCTTTTATTATATATGTACCTTTTTGCTTTGTTATTTTTGTGTAAGGACCCGTCGTGGGCTTTTGCAATCGTATGTAAAGAACCTCCTGGCTTTTGTTATCATGTGCTTATAAATATAAAGATGTCTTTTTGATCTGTTTTTGACTTGTGCAATATTTCTTTTTATCTACGTCCGTGGGGAATTTGCATGCACGACCTCACCGATTGGTGCGAGTACCTCTTCTGGCCATTGAGTGATTAAATGATTCCCTAGAGCCCTTTACCGTCCCTTGGATCGGGCCCAGATCAGTTTGATAAACTCGAGTCATCGGGATCCCTGACTTTGAGTTGAATGAGAGTAGGGCTTCAAACTTTCCGTACGAGATTCAACCTTTTAGGCCCCGCAATAGACCTCGATGGGGGGATCTACTTGGATGCCTGAGGATAAAGGTATCCATTGGGGTTTTGGAAGCAGTCCCCGAATGGGGGCTTGCTCAAGCTCGGACTACCTGGAGACTTGTTTTGAACTTAGTGGAGATTTCCTTGAGGATAAAGGTAGCCTTTGTGATTTTGGAAGCAGTCCCCTAATAGGGGTTTGCTCAAGATCGGCCTACCTGCAGACTTGTTTTGAACTTAGTGGAGATTGCTTTGAGGCGTTTGTAGATAGATTCCGTATGAGGGATTACCCGGGCTTAGATGGTACCTCGAGACCAAGCCCAGGTGAGTAGGGTTTTTGCACCTATCTTTTTCTTGTTGGAGGTCCTCGAGATCTGGTACCATCTTGGGACGTGTAATGACGCCAATGGCTTCCTAGAGCCTAACTTCTTTTTCATGGAGGTCCTCGAGATCGGGTACCATCTCAGCCTTGCACTGATGCTAATAGCTTCCGGGAGCCTATCTTCTTTTTGGTGGAGATCGGGAGTTGGCGACCCTCTTGACTTAAGATGAGCGTAAGTGGCAAGCTTTGTCTAGGGGCAGATGGGAAGCAAAACATCATGGTACGTACTGTGCGATTTGTTCCCTTCCCTTTTTTCACTTGGAAATGCACTTTTTCTTTCTGCGTACTAACCCTGTTATTGTAGGCACCGGGGAGTCTTTTGAGGCGAGGCCGTTTCACCTCGGAGAGGGAGAAGGATTGCCAGCTTCTGGGCTAAATAATGATAACAATAAGCAAGAAAGGCTTTTGCAAGCGACGGTTCTCAAAGCAAGGCGAACTCGAACCGGGGGCTTGGAGAGGAAGTATTGACTGAGCCTGCTATGCCCGTGATTTTTGGTTTAAGGGATAAGGATTCTTTGCTGCCAATTCTTTCTCCTATCAAAGATACTTTGATCGAATCCTGGGATCGTATGAACCGAGCGGTCATGTCTCAAGCGGGATCGGTTCTTCTGGGGCTAAGGGAGCCGGACAAGTAAATGTGCACTCGGCCTTTGAGGAAGCTCAGCAGCTCTGCTATGCGGTGAGTTTTGGCATATGCCTTTGAGTTTCATGCCTTCCTTTTTCCTTATTGAGCTCCCTTTTCGCAGACCTTTAAAAGGCTCAAGTAAGAGCTGCTTTGTCGTGAGGACGATTTGCGGAAAGCTTTGGACGGGGAGAAAGCCCTTAGGCTTCTTTGTGATGAAATGGAAGTCGAGTTGGCTTGCTTGCGGTATGAGGTGAGTCAAAGCTTGAATTATGAGAGTTACCCTAAGGAGCAGATAGTTTCTATTCCAAGGGAGTACGTGTTCCTTCTTCTAGCTCCTGAGGCTGGAACACCTTCGGAGCGAAGCTAGCAGAGCTAAGGGCGAGTATGATGAGCTGAAGATTCGGGTGGATGTTCAGGCTTCAGCAGAGAAGGGTGCTATGTCTAAAGCTTCCGCCTTTGAGGTCCAACTTCTCTTAGCTCGTGATAATGGCTTGGTTTGAACAAATGTGATTACAAAACTCGAGTCTGAGCTTTTGAAGGTAAAGGCCGAGGTTCTGGATGCCTCGGTCGAAGTCGTAATGAGCGTAACCAAGGCTGACAAAAAATGGCATTGTATTTGAAGGATGCTGCCGATGCTTAAACTGTGCTGAGAAGGACTCTTGACCGCGAGGATAGGAGCAAGGAATATGCTCGGTGTAAGTATTGAATGAAAACCCTTAAGGAGTTTCATGCTAGGGGCTTTGGCCTCTCGGAAGAGGTGGATCAGGCAAGGGCGGGACGTGGTGCCCAGTTACTTCTGTCGGACACCGAGGATAGTGAGGATGAGGTCGACGGGCCATAGTTCCCAAGAGGGGACATATATTTCATTTTTTTGATTCTGTATACAATACTTTTCATAGTACAATTGTAAATGGAGCTTGTATCTTCTCACATATATGCATAGAAGGAAACCTCCTGGTTTTATTCCTCCTGTATTTTGTTTTGCCATGATTTTAGCCAGATGGACTGGTCTTTGATTTGAAAAGACCCATAGATTCATAGTACGACCCTGGGGCTCATTAGGCTGGCTCGTAGGCTCTTACGCGCTCGGTCGGTATGACCTTTTAGTATAAGCCAACATTCGATCTCTTATGCGTGTGCTCTTAGGCATGTTGGGTCAACTATTTTGGGTTCAATATCCTAGTCGGGTATCGACTCGAGCTCATTCGACTCTCAAGTTTTTGAATTTCAAGCTGGCCCTTAGGCTCTTACGCATTCGGTCGATGCGACCTTTTGTGTGGGCTGGCGATAGTGGCTCTTACATTTTTGGGTCGATATGACCTTTAATGTGAGCTGGCATCAAAGGCTCTTATGCTTTCGCCCTTGGGCGTATTTAGTTTAACTATTTTGTGTTCAGTCTCCGAGTCGGGTTTTGACTCGAGCTCGTTTGACCCTCAAGTTTTAAATTTGAAGTTAGCGATATTGGTTCTTATGCGCTCAATCAGTACGACCTTTTGTATGTGTTGGCGATCGTGGCTCTTACGCGCTCAGTCGGTACGACCTTTTGTATATGTTGGCGACAGTGGGTCTTATGCCTTTTCTCTTAGGAATATTTAGTTAACTGTTTTAGGTTCAGTCTCCGAATAGGGTTTCTACTCGAGCTCATTTGACCTTCAAGGTTTATAGTTTAAAACTGGCCCTTATGCTCTTACGCGTTGGGTTGGTACGACCTTTTATATGGGCTGGGAACAATGGCTCTTATGCCTTGGGTCGATACAACATTTTATGTGGGCTGGCGACAGAGGCTCTTAGGCATTAGGTCGATGCGACCTTTTATAGGTTTTATTTTTCCCTCACTAAGGACTTTTTGAAATAATGTTTGCTTGACACTTCAATGGTTTAATAAAAAAAAGAGTCGTTATTGTGAGCACGTGATTTTTGCCCTAAGCAAATTATTTCCAAATATAAGCAAAATGATTTTTTTTTTAAAATTTTTGTAGCAATTTTTGTTAATTGTGTGCATAATAATAATACATGAAATAGGTAGAAGTACCAGGATTTTATATGATTTTGGGAACAAAACAAAGAAAATCAAAATACACATCTATTTGTTTTTAATTAGAAAATACTAAAAAATAGAAATTAATTACTTTTTCTTAATCAGAGAAAAAAAAGGGAAAAATAGAAAAGAAAATAAAATACAAGAGTAAAATACAAAAAATATAGAAAGGAAATAAATACAAAAATACAAAAATACAAAGAAAAGTATAATGCCAAAAAATAAAATAATACAATATAAAAAATATTGGGCTAAATACAAAAATAGGAAAAATAGTAGCCCAAAATGTATAACAATGCCCAGGCCCAAAAGAGACCAAACCCGGTCTGCCCAGGCTATGCCAAAACGACACCGTTCAGGTGTAATTAGATCTGGACCGTTGAAAGCTTTGATCAAACGGTCAGGAGTGATGGCTATCATTTAAACGAAACGGCGTCGTTTTCTAGAATCAATCTAAGCCGTCGATATAATTAATCCAATGGCCACAATTAAATGACCACTTAAAAGGAACGACGACGTATATGGGGTGATTGAATCTGAGCCGTTGGTTCACTTGATCCAACGGTCTCAGATCCTCAATAGCTTTTAAATATACAAACATTACATACACACTCTCATTTCACACCCTTCGTCCCCAATTTGAAACCCTAGCCGCCCTAGGTTCCTCTCCATTACCCGCCGGAAACCTACCGGCGGGGAACGCTACCAGCGCTGTTGAAGCCATCCTTAACACCACGTAGCCTCCTCCATCTCCTCTTTCACCCCGTCCAATTAGTTTTCCCTGAAAGCCCCTAGAAACCGTCGAATAATTCAAAAGGTGTCGCCGGAACCCTACTCCGGCGAACACCACCTTTGAACCAGAACTCATCCTTAACACCACATAGTCTCCTTTGCCTCCTCTTTCACTCCATCTAAGTGGTTTCCTTCGAATAAGCCCAGAAATTGTCGAATCTGTCAAAAAGTATCGCCAGAACCCTACTCCGGCGAATACCTTTGTCCCAAAATCACCCTGTACATCCCCAGGATACCTAGCTTCACGTCTTAAAAGTCTTTTCTACAAAAAGAGACTCGATAAGTCCGCCTGAGAGCAAAAGTCCAGGAAAACGATATCTAGAACTTCTAAGGTTCCGGATAATCAAGAAAAATAAAGAAAAGGAAAACAGAAGAAAGAAAGAAAGAAAAGAGAAATAAAAGAAGGAAAGCTAAGTATTCTGAACCCTTTGCTTTCTAATCCTTCTTACTTGTGAATTGCATGGCTATAATTTCTCTTCTCTGAATAAGTTCTTGGTCAAAATCGTATGTTTTGTTGTTCATAATTGTCACACTTAGAGTTTAGGGTTTCATTTGTTAAATCTAATTAGTAACTAGGTTTTCTGTTAATTAGATTCTACATCTGTTTAAATGCTCTTTTGAATCTCATTAATTGATTACTTAGATTCTGATTCGATTTTATCTGTGAAACTGACTATTATTTGGTTAATTTTGTGAATCGACTTTGACTTTGACTTCTGGGTATCTGATTAGGATAGGGGTTTAAAGGTAAATAAAGAGAAAAGGCAGGGCTAAATGGGGAAGGTTAATGGGTGTGCTGTAATAAACCTAAGGGAGTAAGGGTATAATTGGGAATCCAGTGTGGTTCACGGGTAATTAGGTAAAGGATAAAGGGTAGTCTGGGCATAACAAAAGGGCAATTGGGTGAAAATTGAAAGCAAGTGAGGGTAGTTTAGACAATTAAAGGTTATGGAATAGGATAGATGCCATTAGAACCTTCTAGAAGGGGTTCTAGTGTATTTTCAAATAAAATTAGTGTAGTTCTCTGAAAATAAATCATAAGAGGAGGGGTAGAAACTTAGAATATTTAATTCAAAATTCCCTCCCATTTTTGTTCTATAAATAGGCCCCATTAGGCCACTTTTAATAAGTTTGGAAGGTCTAAAAATCTGAAAATCCTTCTAATCTCTGAAAATTCGAATTTCCTAGTTTCATCCTTAAAAAATTCTCTAAATCCTATAATATTACTGTTCCATTGATTCTGGCTCGAGTTCAAGTTAAAATTCTTCTGCATTTTGGCATTTTGTCTGTTGATCCGTGCTTATTTGATCTGGATTTGGTTGCTGAAGCTGTGTTAACAAGTTGCTGTGTGTTGCTGTGGTTATTGATCCTTATTTTTACCTAGTTTCTCATTGATCTTCTACTTCCAGGTACACTTCTAAAAACTCGAAGATGTAGTCATAAAGTGTGAAGATATGAAGTGTTCGATTGATGCCATTAGTCTATTGATTCTGCTTATTTTGTCGATGTAGAATTAGTTAGATTCATGTGTATTCATTAGGAATGAAGTATATGTATAATTGGACTGTTGGACTGTTGGACTCGAATTATTGAATTTTTTTAAAGTAATTTAGTTTAATCGACATATATATAATCACATGTGAAGTAGATTAGTAGAAAAACAGTTACATTAGATTAGAGATTAGAAAAATTGAAAACAAATGTTAAAATCTGTTTTGGTTGAGAGTTTTTGGATCTTCAGTTGTTACGAACCAGGAAAATGCAATGAAATTTTGAAAGTCATTTGTTAGCCTTAATTTTGTATTAACCAGTTATTAATTTGTAAAAGCATGAGTTTGTTAGAATTCGAATGCTGTTAATGGCCTTGAATTGTTTAGACTAGTTCAGCTATAAAAACTTGCGTTAAGATCTAGTAGCAGATGTAAAATAGAAGCTTAAATATGAACGAAATTTGTACTTCAACTCGAATATGTTTTCTGTAGTTTAGTTTTAATATTTCCAATTGAACAAAAACAATAATTCAACTCTGCATTTGAACATGTAGAATTTCAATTGATAATAATAGTAGAAATCTGTTTATAATGATAGTTAATATGTGAATAGTTTAATAACAGATGTAATTAATTTGAATAGGTCAAAACAGTATTGATCAAATAGGAATTCAGTGTTATTGCGTTGATTAATTTCTGATAATATATAGCAGCTATGATAACATTGTAAATCCATTACTAGATTAGTGATAACATTTGTGCCTGTTCTGGATTCACAGGCCTGACTCAGGCAGAAAGGCCCAGATCCAGTAGCAATAACTTCGTTGCCTATTTGAATGAACCAATGTATATGAACTGGGCTAGAATAAGCCCCTGCGCACAGCTGTGTTCTGTTCTTCACTGGCCTGAATTCAAGGCCCAAAGCACACAAAGGCCTGAACATAAATGAAATAAAAACACAAATCACAGCTAGGCAGAACTATTTGGTACTTCGATAAGACAAAAACAGTAGTAGAAAATGTAGCACACCTTAGGCTTGACCTCTTAAAATAAATTAGATGAGCCTCGTTTAAGAATAAAAATGCACGGGGCCCTCAATTAATTGTTATAAAACACTTAGATTTGGAAGGACCGTTTAGCAAATTTCACGGTCTTTCCCAAAGTTAACAAGACGTAGATACTTTAGGCGCGATTTATAATACACATTCTCAAGTATGGGTGCACATTTACGTGACCCAAATCTAAATCTCAACGAAGTCGAAATGTATTAAAAGCCACAGGCGTACTGGTACGGTGTGGCCCGAAATGCATTTTCACGACGTTGCAAGTCTTTAAAAAATAATAAAGCAGAATATTAATAAATGCACATAAAAATAGAACATATAAAGAAATCATATAAAAACAAATACAACAGTTGAGCGACCGTGCTAGAACCACGGAATTCGGGAGTGCCTACCACCTTCTCCCGGATTAACAGAATTCCTTATCCGGATTTCTAGTTCGCAGATTGTAACAGAGTCAAACTTTCCTCGGTTCGGGATTAAACCGGTGACTTGGGACACCATTATTTTCTCAAGTGGCAACTCTGAAAAAATTAAAATAAATTAATCCCATTCCGACTGTCCTTAAATTGGAAAAACTCCTTCTTCTTATTATATCCCTTCCTGGGGTGTAAATAAATATGAGGCCCTAGCTGTAAAAAGGAGGTGTGACAGCTCTGGAGACTCTGCTGGGGAATAGAAAACCCAGAACTTCAGTTCAGGGTTTAAGAATTCGNTTATATGATTTTGGGAACAAAACAAAGAAAATCAAAATACACATCTATTTGTTTTTAATTAGAAAATACTAAAAAAATAGAAATTAATTACTTTTTCTTAATTAGAGGAAAAAAAGGGAAAAAATAGAAAAGAAAATAAAATACATGAGTAAAATACAAAAAATATAGAAAGGAAATAAATACAAAAATACAAAGAAAAGTATACTGCCAAAAAATAAAATAATACAATATAAAAAATATTAGGCTAAATAAAAAAATAGGAAAAATAGTAGCCCAAAATGTATAACAATGCCCAGGCCCAAAAGAGACCAAACCNAAATTGTGCCGAAAACCCTTCTCTTCTTACCTCCGGGGATGTGCTTACTGGTTGAGACTCCCCATTCTGTTAGTGTCATACCCAAAATAAGAAAAGAGGCCGGACAAGTTACTAAGCTGGACGATCCCGCGGGTCCCCGGTACGTAGCCCCCTTCTCGACTCGAGTCGTCCGCTCGGGTGCACAGTCTAGAACCATAAAACTAGGATATTGAACTTAAAAATAGGACGATTACTTGCATCATATCTGACTTAAGGGACTCAACACAGGGGTTGGGTCCGTCTAGGACAGGTAACCCAAATATGAAAAGACCATCATAATTTTATGTTGCATTTATTTGTCTCGGGCCATCATGCTGACCAGCTAGGAAAAGAATTGAGGGTAAATAAAAAAAAATAATAACAATTGTTGATTCTAGAAGAAAAATCGATGTTCAAATACTGCCGAAACTCTGTCAAAATTTTGTAAGATTTTTTTTGATTTGTTTTGGATTATTGAAAATAATAAAAAAATCATCATCATTATATCGTTTTGTCTCCGAAAATCGAAAAACAAATATATAATCGGTTTTACCAATGAAAAATATAGAAATTTAGTCATAAAAATAGTAGGAATAATTCAATTTTGTCAAAAATTAAAAATGGTTTGTTTAAAAAATAATTTGACCGAACTACGCCGGTTTGATTCTCGTTTTTCGGGGCGTGATACGTAAGCAACCCTAAACGGGTCCAACCACACTTTTGCAAAAAACAGCCAAAAATGTCAAATTTTGAATTTTTGTTATAAATTAAGTGATGTCATTTTATCAAAATGGCTGAATGTCCCGAAAAGGCGCTGGAAGGCTGTTTGTCCAAAAAAAATGGCCACTTTTGAGTTATTTTTCCAAATTAGCAAGCATAGCCTTAAAACCTTCATTTGGAGAGCTGAAAGGGCGTATTTGCAAAATTGGGCTTTATTTTTTAGACTAAAATTGTGAAAAATACATGGACTTTTCTTTTTAGGGTCATAATAAGTGATCAAATTATTTTAATAAATGTGCAGGATGAGCACGATTCAAAATGAACCTTTTTCAATCATGAATAAAATCCCTTTGGAGTTACATCTATGGTGGAATGATCTGGGTAAAGATGGACAAGACGAAGTCAAGAAATA
>MU780290.1:85367-143809 GCA_026770625.1 Nicotiana glauca | reverse complement strand
ATGCTACATCATCCGGACAAGGCTTATGTGGACTCATTACAAATTCAGGTCCGAGATCAACATGCTTATTGTAATATGGTAGAAGAGGAACTCGATGGTGAGCCGTGGCTCCATGATATTAAAGAGTACCTCAGAACGGGAGCGTATTTGGCACAGGCCACAGGGGATCAAAAGAGAGCTATTAGACGATTAACAAGTGGATTTTTCTTTAGTGGAGGGGTTTTGTATAAAAGAACCCCGGACCTTGGTTTGTTGAGGTGTATGGATGCAAAGCAAGCTACAACAATTATGGCCAAGGTACATGCAGGAGTTTGTGGGCCACTATAAATGGGTATGTGCTAGCAAAGAAAATTATTAGAGTAGGATATTAATGGCTTACTATGGAGCGATACTGTATCAGATTTGTGCGCAAATGTCATCAATGGCAGGTACATGGAGATTTGATCCATTCTCCACCATATGAGTTGCATACGATGTCAGTACCATGGCCCTTCGTTTCTTGGGGTATGGATGTCATCGGGCCGATCGACCCAGCAACATCTAATGGTCACGGATTTATTCTGGTTGCCATTGATTATTTTACTAAATGGGTTGAAGCGAAGACATTCAAGTCGGTAACCAAGAAAGCAGTGGTTGATTTTGTACATACAAACATCATTTGCCGGTTTGGGATTCCGAAGGTGATTATCACAGATAATGGGGCAAATCTTAATAGTCATTTGATGGCGGAGACGTGTCAAAATTTTAAAATTACACATTGTAATTCCACACCATATCGTCCTAAGGCGAATGGAGCAGTTGAAGCGGCCAATAAGAATATTAAGAAGATTCTTCAGAAAATGGTGGAAGGATCAAGGCAGTGGCACGAGAAATTACCATTTGCTTTGCTGGGATATCGCACTACTGTTCGCACTTAAGTAGGTGCAACTCCTTACTCATTGGTATATGGCACGGAAGTAGTAATACCCGTGGAAGTTGAGATATCCTCCTTTCGAATCATTGCGGAGGCAGAAATTGATGATGATGAATGGGTCAAAGCCCAGCTGGAACAATTGAGTTTGATTGATGAGAAAAGACTGGCAGTAGTATGCCATGGACAATTATATCAACAGCGAATGGCCAGAGCTTATAATAAGAAGGTGCGTCTACAAAAATTTGAAGTCGGACAGTTGGTATTGACGCGCATTTTACCTCATTGGACAGAAGCAAAAGGAAAGTTCGCTCCTAACTGACAGGGGCCATTTGTTGTATCACGAGTGCTGTCCAACGGAGCATTATATTTAACAGATGTGGAAGGAAAATGTGTAGAAATGGCTATCGATTTCGATGCAGTCAAAAGATATTATGTATGATTTCTTTATCTTTATGTATCTGATTGTATTTGATATTTTTGAAATTGAAATGATGAAGACATTTTGTTTTGCTATCCAAACACTTTATCCATTGTTACCCCTTTTGAGCCTTATTTTTTTTTCATATCCCTCTTTCGGAATCAATAACAAAATCAAGGACCGAATGGGGAAATCAATTGAAGAAAAGGAAAGAAAGAAAAGAATGGAAAGAAGAGAAAAATAAAAGAAAGAAAAAAAAATGGAAGGAGGGAAACATCGCAACAATGAGGGAAATATTCGGGTCCGAACTACGTTTTGACTTGATCCCGAAAGGGTACGTAGGCAGCCTTTCTGAGCTTTAGTCACAACCAAAGAAAAGTCCAAGAGTCCCCAAAAGATTGAAACTGGGGCAGAAGTTATGTTTATTGTGGAAGATATGATTCCGAAAGTTGTAATTTTTAAACCCACGTTGGAAATTTTGAGCCTTTATACCTTTCTTTCTAAACCCATCCAAAAGCCACATTACAGTCCAAAGAAAGACCTTCTGATCAATTTCAAGGAATGCCAGTACAAGTAGGTGAAGTAAAACATGTTATGGACAACACTCTGGCACCTGAAGATGAAAAATATAAAAATGAGAGAGTCTTATCGGTGAAAACCCTCACGGGCACCGTAAGGCAATGTGAGTTGAGAGAGATAAAATGAGAGAGTCTTATTGGTGAAAACCCTCACAGGCACCGTAAGGCGATGTGAGCTGAGGGAAATAAAATAAGAGAGTCTTATTGGTGAAAACCCTCACGGGCACCGTAAGGCGAAAGTGAGAAAGAAGTATGTGGTGGAAGAATGGAAAAGCAAGCAAAGTTGGGTTTAGTTGAAAATCGAGTGGTGAAATGAAGTTGGCAAAAATGGCAATTGACAGTTGATTGGTTGGACGGACTGGGATCGATTAATTCGAATGCATGATATGATCAAAAGAATCAGCCTTCCCACTCAGATAAGTTTCATCCTTTTATCTTTAAAAATACTTCTACCCTCAAAAACTTCGAGGTCATTGCATTTCATTTTTCTTGGAATCTGTCTATAAGACATTGTCAGTCAAAGCTAACTACTAGCTTCTCAGTTATATGGCACAATAAGATTGGGATTCATTAAAGAACAGTTGAAACAAGAAGGATATATGGTAATCAGATATTTGGAGGAAAAAGCAAAAGAAAGAAAAGGAAACAACAAGAGAAAGACACAAGGAGAAGAGTTGGGTCATCGGGATCAGGAAATTTTGAAAGACAACCAGAAATTATGGCAAAGCAATACTAGTTCAAAAGAGCAAGATGGAGCAAGCTCAAAAGTGGGAGCAAGGCCAACAAGAATGCCAGCAGCTAACCACCATTTTATAATAACAAATTGTTCTTTGATTAGAACAGGGACAAAAGATTCAAATTCTTACTAATCACTTTGAAGTGAATGTGATCAATGTGGATAACAAGGAAACACAAATTTTGGTAATCAGGCACCCACCTGGAAAATAAGGGAAGACAGTTCAAAAGAAAGCAACAATGTGCGAAGGAATCCATCTCAACCTCAGTAATCAGGCACCCACCTGAAGAATAAGGGAAGTATAATCTTCAATTTTCAAATTGCATGTATGATAATATGCTGCCCCCAGTTATCAAACTGGGGCAGGAATTTTCTTTGTTTGGTATAACGTAAGCAGGCGCCCACCTGAAGAATTAGGGAATATCTTTTTCAAGTTCGTAAGCAAGCGCCCACCTGAAGAATTAGGGAATATCTTTTTCAAGTTCGTAAGCAAGCGCCCACCTGAAGAATTAGGGAATATCTTTTTCAAGTTCGTAAGCAAGCGCCCACCTGAAGAATTAGGGAATATCTTTTTCAAGTTCGTAAGCAAGCGCCCACCTGAAGAATTAGGGAATATCTTTTTCAAGTTCGTAAGCAAGCGCCCACCTGAAGAATTAGGGAATATCTTTTTCAAGTTCGTAAGCAAGCGCCCACCTGAAGAATTAGGGAATATCTTTTTCAAGTTCGTAAGCAAGCGCCCACCTGAAGAATAAGGGAATATCTTTTTCAAAGTTCGTAATCAAGCATCCACCTGAAAAATAAGGGAATATATATTTCAAGCAAGTTGTAAGCAGGCGGCCAACTGAAGAAGAAGGGAATATCTTTTTCAAGTTCGTAAGCAGGCGCCCACCTGAAGAATAAGGGAATATATTTTTCAAAGTTCGTAAGCAGGCGCCCACCTGAAGAATAAGGGAATATTTTTTTCCAAGTTTGTAAGCAGGCGCCCACTTGAAGAATAAGGGAATATCTTTTGCAAGTTCGTAAGCAGGCGCCCACCTGAAGAATAAGGGAATATCTTTTTCAAAGTTCGTAAGCAGGCGCCCACCTGAAGAATAAGGGAATATCTTTTTTCAAGTTCGTAAGCAGGCGCCCACCTGAAGAATAAGGGATTATCTTTTTCAAAGTTTGCAAGCAGGTGCCCACCTGAAGAATAAGGGAATATCTTTTTAAAAGTTCGTAAGCAGGCGCCCACCTGAAAAATAAGGGAATATATATTTCAAGCAAGTTGTAAGCAGGAGCCCACCTGAAGAATAAGGGAATATCTTTTTCAAGTTCGTAAGCAGGCGCCCACCTGAAGAATAAGGGAATATCTTTTTCAAAGTTCGCAAGCAGGCGCCCACCTAAAGAATAAGGGAATATCTTTTTCAAGTTCGTAAGCAGGCGCCCACTTGAAGAATAAGGGAATATATTTTTCAAAGTTCGTTAGCAAGCGCCCACCTGAAAAACAAGGGAATATATATTTCAAGCAAGTTGTAAGCAGGCACCCACCTGAAGAATAAGGAAATATCTTTTCAAGCTTAAGCAATCAGGCACCCACCTGAAGAATAAGGGAAGTATAGCACAATTTCATCTCAAGTACCCTGTTATCAAACTGGGGCAGAAATTTTCTTTGTTTTGTATGATGTAAGCAGGCACCCACCTGAAGAACAAGGGAATATATTTCAAGCAAGTCGCAAGCAGGCACCCACCTGAAAAACAAGGGAACGTATTTCATGCAATAGCAAGCAGGAGCCCACCTGAAGAATAAGGGAATACTTTTTTGAGCAAGAGTAAGCAAGAGACCACCTGAAGAATGGACACAATCAAAAGTTATGATACAAGATCAAGGCAATTCAAGAACAAGATAGTAGGCATTAGATAGGATTTTGTAAATCATAGAGCATAGCTTAGGCTAACTTCTTTTATCATTACAATGGTGTAATAAGGGGATCAAAAAGCAGCAACAACAGCAGCAACAATGAGATCACAGCTTCATGGTAATCCCAGCTACCAGACACTCCTGAATTACACTGACTTGATTCCTGTTTACCCCAGGATATGTAGGCAATCCCTGAAGCAGGATACGGTCAAAACTTTCAAAAATGCTTCATACGGAATATGCGAACGGGTAAAAATCCCTCATTACTGCTCACGTATCTTTGCACTGAAACTCTGCGTGTTCCCGAGCAAAGAGAGGCAGCTATGAGCATGTGATTTTTGCCCTAAGCAAATTATTCCCAAATATAAGCAAAATGATTTTTTTCAAATTTTTGTGGCAATTTTTGTTAATCGTGTGCATAATAATAATAATAGGTAGAAGTACCAGGATTTTATATGATTTTGGGAACAAAACAAAGAAAATCAAAATACACATCGATTTGTTTTTAATTAGAAAATAGTAAAAAATAGAAATTAATTACTTTTTCTTAATCAGAGGAAAAAAAGGAAAAGAAAATAAAATACAAGAGTAAAATACAAAAAATATAGAAAGGAAATAAATACAAAAATACAAAAATACAAAGAAAAGATAATGCCAAAAAATAAAATAATACAATATAAAAAATATTAGGCTAAATACAAAAATAGGAAAAATAGTAGCCCAAAATGTATAACAATGCCCAGGCCCAAAAGAGACCAAACCCAGTCTGCCCAGGCTATGCCAAAACGACACCGTTCAGGTGTAATTAGATCTAGACCATTGAAAGCTTTGATCAAACGGTCAGGAGTGATGGCTATCATTTAAACGAAATGGCGTCATTTTCTAGAATCAATCTAAGCCGTCGATATAATTAATCCAATGGCCACAATTAAATGACCACTTAAAAGGAATGACGACGTATATGGGGTGATTAAATTTGAGCCGTTGGTTCACTTGATCCAACGGTCTCAGATCCTCAATAGATTTTAAATATACAAACATTACATACACACTCTCATTTCACACCCTTCTTCTCCAATTTGAAACCCTAGCCGCCCTAGGTTCCTCTCCATCACCCGCAGGAAACCTACCGACGGGGAACGTTACCAGCACTATTGAAGCCATCCTTAACACCACGTAGCCTCTTCCATCTCCTCTTTCACCCCATCCAATTAGTTTTCCCTGAAAACCCCTAGAAACCGTCGAATAATTCAAAAGGTGTCGTCGGAACCCTACTCCGGCGAACACCACCTTTGAACCAGAACTCATCCTTAACACCACATAGTCTCCTTTGCCTCCTCTTTCACTCCATCTAAGTGGTTTCCTTCGAATAAGCCCAAAAATTGTCGAATCTGTCAAAAAAGTATCGCCAGAACCCTACTCCGGCGAATAGCTTTGTCCCAAAATCACCCCTGTACATCCCCAGGATACCTAGCTTCACGTCTTAAAAGTCTTTTCTACAAAAAGAGACTCGATAAGTCTGCCTGAGAGCAAAAGTCCAAGAAAACGATATCCAAAACTTCTAAGGTTTAGGATAATCAAGAAAAATAAAGAAAAGGAAAACAGAAGAAAGAAAGAAAGAAAAAAGAAATAAAAGAAGGAAAGCTGAGTATTCTGAACCCTTGCTTTCTAATCCTTCTTACTTGTGAATTGCATGGCTATAATTTCTCTTCTCTGAATAAGTTCTTGGTCAAAATCGTATGTTTTGTTGTTCATAATTGTCACACTTAGAGTTTAGGGTTTCATTTGTTAAATCTAATTAGTAACTAGGTTTTCTGTTAATTAGATTTTACATTTGTTTAAATGCTCTCTTGAATCTTATTAACTGATTACTTAGATTCTGATTTGACTTTATCTGTGAAATTGATGATTATTTGGTAATTTTGTGAATTAATTAGGATTTTTTGACTTTGATTCTGGTTGTCTGATTAATACTAGGGTTAAAAGGTAAATAAAGATAAAAGGCAGGGTTAATTTTGGGAAGGTTAATGGGTGTGCTGTAATAAACCTAAGGGAGTAAGGTATAATTGGGAATCCAGTGTGGTTCACGGATAATTAGGTAAAGGATAAAGGGTAGTCTGGGCACAACAAAAGGGCAATTGGGTGAAAATTGAAAGCAAGTGAGGGTAGTTTAGGCAATTAAAGGTTATGGAATATGATAGATGCCACTAGAACCTTCTAAAAGGGGTTCTAGTGTATTTTCAAATAAAATTAGTGTAGTTCTCTGAAAATGAATCATAAGAGGAGGGGTAGAAACTTAGAATATTCAATTCAAAATTCCCTCCCATTTTTGTTCTATAAATAGGCCCCATTAGGCCACTTTTAATAAGTTTTGGAAGGTCTAATATTCTAAAAATCCTTCTAATCTATGAAAATTCGAATTTTCTAGTTTCATCATTAGAAAATTCTCTAAATCCTATAATATTGCTGTTCCATTGATTCTGGCTCAAGTTCAAGTTAAAATTCTTTTGCATTTTGGCATTTCGTCTGTTGATCTGTGCTTATTTGATCTGGATTTGGTTGCTGAAGCTGTGTTAACAAGTTGTTGTGTGTTGATGTGGTTATTGATCTTTATTTTTACCTAGTTTCTCATTGAATCTTCTACTTCCAGGTACACCTCTAAAAACTCGAAGATGTAGTCATAAAGTGTTCGATTGGTGCCATTAGTCTATTGAGTTTGTTTATTTTGTCAATGTAGAATTAGTTAGATTCATGTGTATTTATTAGGAATAAAATATATGTATAATTGGACTGTTGGACTGTTGGACTCAAATTATTGAATTTTTTTTTAGTTTAGTTTAATCGACATATATATAATCACATGTGAAGTACATTAGTAGAAAAACAGTTACATTAGATTAGAGATTAGAAAAATTGAAAACAAATGTTAAAAATCTGTTTTGATTGAGAGTTTTTGGATCTTCAATTGTTACGAACCAGAAAAATGAAATGAAATTTTGAAAGTCATTTGCTAGTCTTAATTTTGTATCAACCAGTTATTAATTTGTAAAAGCATGAATTTGATAGAATTCGAATGCTTTTAATGGCCTCGAATTGTTTAGACTAGTTCAGCTATAAAAACTTGTGTTAATATCTAGTAGCAGATGTAAAATAGAGGCTTAAATATGAACGAAATTTGTACTTCAACTCGAATATGTTTTCTATAGTTTAGTTTTACTATTTCCAATTGAACAAAAACAGTAATTCAACTCTGCATTTGAACCTGCAGAATTTCAATAGATAATAATAGTAGAAATCTGTTATAATGATAGTTAATATATGAATAGTTTAATAACAGATGTAGTTAATTTGAACAGATCAAAAAAGTAATAATCAAATAGGAATTCAGTGTTATTGCGTTGATTAATTTCTGATAATATATAGCAGCTATAATAACATTGTAAATCCATTACTAGATTAGTGGTAACATTTGTGCTTGCTCTGGATTCACGGGCCTGATTCAGGCAGAAAGGCCTAGATCCAATAGCAATAGCTTCGTTGCCTATTTGAATGAACCAATGTATATGAACTGGGCTAGAATAAGCCCCGCGCACAGCTGTGTTATGTTCTTCACTGGCCTAAATTCAAGGCCCAAATCACACAAAGGCCTAAATGAAATAAAAACACAAATCACAGCTAGGCAGAACTATTTGGTACTTCGATAAGACAAAAAAACAGTAGTAGAAAGTGTAGCACACCTTAGGCTTGACCTCTTGAAAATAAATGAGATGAGCCTCGTTAAAGAATAAAATGTACGGGGCCCTCAATTAATTGTTATAAAACACTTAGATTTGGAAGGACTGTTAGCAAATTTCACGGTCTTTCCCAAAGTTAACAAGACGTAGATACCTTAGGCGCGTATTTAATAAATTTTACCATCCTAATAAGGGTGCACCCTTGCGTGACCCAAATCCAAATCTCAACGAAGTCTAAATGTATTAAAAGCCATAGGCGTACTGGTACGGTGTGGCCCGAAATGCATTTTCACAACGTTGCAAGTCTTTAAAAAATGATAAAGCAGAATATTAATAAATGCACATAAAAATGGAACATATAAATAAATTAGATAAAAACAAATACAACAGTTGAGCGACCGTGCTAGAACCACGGAATTCGGGAATGCCTAACACCTTCTCCCAGATTAATAGAATTCCTTATCCGGATTTCTACTTCGCAGACTGTAACAGAGTCAAACTTTCCTCGGTTCGGGATTAAACCGATGACTTGGGACAGCATTATTTTCTCAAGTGGCAACTCTGAAAAAATTAAAATAAATTAATCCTGTTCCGACTGTCCTTAAATTGGAAAACTTCCTTCCTCTTATTATATTCCTTCACGGGGTGTAAATAAATATGAGGCCCTAGCGGTAAAAAGGAGGTATGACAGTTATGTGGCGATGATCGAGCACCTCAGGAGGTTTGGCTCGGAGGCTGAGTATCTTGAAACCAGTGTTTATGATCAGACATGGCCGGAGCTCTTTTGCCTATATCGAGGGTAGCCTGTTTAAGCGGTTCTTTTCGAAGTATATTTGAAGTAATTGAAGGCATGCAATTTTGTAGTAACGGTTAGCCGTCCCCGAGTCGCGTTAATTTGGATGGTATAGCCTTGTGACTGTAATCATTTATGATTGGTCGAAGCCATTTTTAGTCCCGAGTGAAGTAGTTTCGGTGTCTATATAGAGGGTATGCCTTTTTAGGGGTCTTACAAGTTTGATATAGCCTTAACTTTGATATCGGGTTTATGCCTTTAGTAATGTCTTACAGTTTTGGATACTTGGTACAAGTATGGTTCATGCCTTGCTCGAGGTCTTACAGATATTTCCACTTGGTAAAAGTGTGTTTCATGCCTTGCTTGAGGTCTTAAAGATACTGTTGCTGCCTTATATAGGTCTTACGAGGCCGAGTCTGCCTGCTTGAGGTCTTATAGCCTTGGGTTTTTAATGAATGGTAATTGGAGACAGTCCCCGAGTCATCGAGGGTATCTTGGCTTGGGAGCCATTACTCGTAACTTGGTATTGCCTCATTGTGGGCTTATGATCTTGGAGATTCCGACCTGGAGGCCATGCAATTTTTGAGATTTTGACGCCAGTCCCCGAGTGTTCGGGATACTTTCGGCTTTGGAGACGCGTTTTATGATTTTGTGAGGGCTTATGAGTTTGGAGTACTGACTTGAAGGTCATTCGGATGTTGAGTCATTGATGCCAGTCCCCGAGTTTTCAGGACGTCTTTGATAAATGAGTTATTTTTGGGAAAATGCCGAGTTCTTTTGAAGCGTGAAATGCTTTAATGAAAAGTATTCTTTGATTTCTTAGTACAAGTATACATGCCTTTGCTGTCAGGGGCTTGGTTGTTCTATGCGGACGTGGTTGGTTTGACTGTTTGGCCCAGTGCGTTAATTTCCTATCGAGACCCCACTTAGTGTGTCTTGGCTTTTCTGAGTGGGTGACCTTTTGGGAGGATGCCCCCCTAGTATTCAAGGTTGAATGCAAAAGAAGCCTTGAATATTTGTTGAGTCTTCCTTAGGTAGCATATGGATGTTGCCTCGTTAAAAGCCTTGCCAGTAAAATCCTTTTTGGGATAAAACTCGATCGAAGGAAAAGAGTGTAACGCATGCTTTTGAAACCAAAGTCCTTCGAGTTGGAGAGTTCTTTGGCCGTTTCGATTGGGTACCTGCACCCAGGTCAGTGTAGAATGTAATTGAAAATGAAAGGAGACGGTCATACCTTAGTGTAGAATGTGCCGGTGATGTTTCGAGCCCTGATGTCTTTCAATCGCTTGTGATGAGGATGCGGTACGGTCCCCTGCTTTGTTTAGTCGGGAATAGCCGAGAGCGCAACTTGTTATTTTTATTTTTCTATTTGCTTATCCTTCGGTTAAGGTACCGGTGTCGGGGCCACACAGTGCACCGCAAACATTTCTCTCGTCGTATGCTATTCCTCGTATACGGTCTTAATCCCGTCCTTTGTTGGGAATTTCATCATTTGATGGAGGGTGAATGGTACCGCTCTCATGCAGCGTATCCATGACCTTTCGAGCTAGGCATTGTACCTTATGTCTCTCTCGATGACATGGAATTTTGCTTTTTGGGTTGTGCTGGCCACGTTGACTGGGAGGGTGATTTCCTCTTTAGTTGTTTCGCTTTCCATGTTGAATCTGTTGAGGACTCGAGAGGCTGGTACAATTTGGTCAAGTAGTCTGAGCTGATCTACCACCCTTGACCTTATAATGTTGGCCGAAATACCTAGATCCACGAGTACACATTGAATTTGAAATGTATTTACAAGAAAAGAGATTACCAATGCATTGTTGTGAGGCTGAGACAAGGTCTCGATGTCCTCGTCACTGAATGTGAGAGCATCTTCGGGTACGCAACCCCGAGTTCACTTTTCTCTCGTGATAGATATTTGTGTTCTTCTCATCATGGGCTCCTATGGGCATCAATGCCTCCCAAGATCATGTGGATGACATTTTGTGGCTCATTTGTTTCGTTCTTCTTGGTCACCTCTCTTTCCTTGAACTAATTTTTGGCCCGGTCACTGAGGAATTCTCGGAGGTGACCTTTATTAAGTAGTCGGGCTATTTCTTTCCGGAGCTGGTGGCAATTCTCAGTCCTGTGGCCATGAGTGTTATGAAATTCACACACTAAGTTGTGATTACTTTGCGAAGGATCTGATTGCACAAGCCTGGGCCACTTGGCATCTCTGATTTTGTTGATGGAAAACACAATGTCTGATACATCGACGTTGAAGTTGTACTTCGACAAACGGGGGGCTTATGTCGGCCCTGTCTACGTATCGAACCCTACTCTGATGACAGGTCCCCGAGGATTCTGTCCTCAGTCTATCCTTCTATCATTGCAGCGTATGTTGTGCCTCGAGGCATTTCTATCGTCTTGGGTGTATGGCTGGTACTTTTCTTTATTTATCTTGGGATCCTTTACTAGAAGCCTACTTGGGTATACCGAGCCCAAGGGGGCTCCTAATTGGTCATCCTTGACCCTGATCTTCGACTGGTATCGGCTATGAACGTCTGACCAGGACTCAACGGGATATTCGACTAGATTCTGTGTCAAGTATTTGAAGCCATCGAGCTTCGTTCATTCAGACCTTGAGTGAAGGCCTGCACTCCTTAGTCATTAGAGGTTGGTGGCAGTTCCATTCGTTCCATTTGAAAGCGAGACACGAATTCTCGCAGAATCTCATTCTCCCTTTGCTTGATTTTAAAGATGTCAGATTTCTTCATGGCCACCTTGATAGCCGGTATGTGCCTTTTTGAAGGAATCTGCCAGCATGGCAAATGAGTCTATATCATTGTGAGCTAAGGTGTGATACCACAGCATGGCCTCTTTAGATAGCATTTCCTCGAACTTCTTTAGCAGGATGGACTCGATCTCATTGTCCCTTTGGTCGTTGCCCTTTACCGCACACGTGTAGGAAATGATGTGCTCGTTGGGGTCCGACGTTCTGTTATACTTTGGAAGGTCAGGCATTCTAAACTTCGTTGGAATGGGCTTCGGGGCCGCTTCATATGGGAACGGCTTCTGTACGAACTTCTTTGAGTCCACACCTTTCAAGATCGGGGGTGCTCCTGGAATTTGGTCGACCCTAAAGTGTTAAGTCTCGACCTTCTTATTGTTGGCTTCTATCATTTTCTCGTCCGATTTTATCATTCTTGTGAGATCCTCGAGCATCTTCACGATGGCGGGACCGGCTACCGATCCGTCATTGCTTGATCTCTCCGGTACTTGCTTGGTTGGAGGAGCCGTCCGGTGTTACCGTACTAGGAGTTTTCTGGTGATTTTGCAGCTGAGCAACAGTCGGCTCTTGTGCCTGCAACATTTCCAAAATAACATGAAGGCTAACCTCATGTTCTTCCCTAGTCAGGGTTTTCTATTTTTTTTGTTGGTCTCCTCGGTGCACACTCCTGTTAGTGTGGGAGCTTATATCGACATGTTGGGCGTCGCGTGAGACCACGTCCATTGGAATTGGTTCTGGTGCATTCCTAGGGTTTCATGGTGGCACACCAACATTTGGAACACCATACCATTTTATATGTGGTCCTCAAGATTGTTATTTTCACCTCCATTTACAGAGTTAGACATTGCTACCTGAAATCGAAGATTTTGGACAAGAAAAGTGTGAAAGATAACTTGCGCTGTGTAGCAAAACAATCAAGAAAATAATCACTATTATTTTTAGCCCCATGGTGGGCGCCAAACTGCTTGTCGTGAAAATGGTTATAATAATTAAAATTGATTATGGGATTCTAAAAATACGTGATATATTTTTATGCTAGTTGTTAGGAAGTTGATGCTATGTGAAAGGCTTAGAGACGAGACACGATTTTGCGAGCAAAGTGATAGCCAAACTGAATGATCAATAATCGGGGCCCCGCGCTCGACTATTCTGGAGCCTCGAGGTCGAGTTTGGAGCTCGACTGGGAGCTATCGAGGGTGATCGATGGGAGAATAACTGTTATGATATGACCAATGACTATTCTTTATGGACAATAACAAGCCATAAATGAAGAACAATAAGTAGAACAAAACAAATAAAAGCAATAAATGAAATAATGAACTCGAGAGAATATGCTAGAGAGAATGTTCTTGTATATTTAGTATGGAGCCACCCCCTCTACAAAATGATAGGGATCCCCTTTATATAGGAGGGGAAATCCCAATGTAGTATAAATGCATTTATTACAAAGACGCGGAGATGTAACAACTAGTTAATGCCATGATGCAGGCTTAGACTAGCCTGACAGACTTTGTTGGCTCTAGTTGCACGCCTTAGAAACTCCCCACTTTCTTCCTGTAACCGTATGTCCATACTGCTCTGAGGTCAAGCATCGATAGCTCTCGAGGGATGAAACTCGATCGTGGTCTTCGAGCCTTCGAGACATGCTTACGAGGTATCATGGCGATGGAAAATTGGACCCTCCAGTTTTGCTGTAGACAATTAACATCTTTATCAAATACCTAAATAGATACTTAGGAACATACTTAGACATGTTTGAATATCATTTTATAGGAATGAATAACATAGACATACTTAACTGCTAAGAGTAGAATCACTTATGGAATAATATTATGTTTACGTATCATCACTTGGATCATGCTAAAAGAAATAAGGATTAGCCTTAACAAACATTAATTACTCATAAGAACTCGAGAAGGTCATAGATGAACATTCAAACTTGGATCACATCCAAAAGAATTATCCTCAAGGTGTTGGCATGAATTCCCAAAACAAATGAAATAAATCCTTAACCAAGAGGTGTTGAATGTTTTTAGTTCCTTCTTCACGCCAAATTATGTGTGAATGTATTAAGTAACCTTTCCAAAAATGAGAGCAAATGGTCATTAAATGTTTGGCTTCCACCTAGCCATGTATTAGCGGTGGATGTCCTACATTTATGTCACATAATGCCTTCTAAAACAAAAGATATATATCACATGCTTATCCCCATATTTTAGTGCTTAATGTATATAAAAGTTATTCACATAATTAAGAATTATCTCAAATTACTTAAAATGCTACTCACTTTTAACACACTTTATATATCTTACTATAAGATACTTTACTATCATGGTCATGTGGTACCATATAAAATTAATACATACATTATTACTTCATTGGAACAACCATGTAAAATTACATATATTTTCTCAAATTTTAATTATCCTAATCTCATATAAAGAGTACATATTTTCATACTCTTAATTCTTAAAATGGTAAAAGTATAACCTTTGTTTTTTGTGAGAAAATAATTTCTATCTTTACAATAAAAGAAATCTCATACTATGTGCATAATTTAAAGCATATTCGAAAGAGTAATATTAATAACTATATAAAATCAAATTTTCCAAAATTGTTTTACAAAAATGTTCCTCTCAAAATACCATATCAAATGTATATAACGATATCAAGGTTGTTGAACTTATGGGTCATACTATAAAATAGCCACAAATCCTCTATAATCTCATGAATTGTCATAATCGTTTCAAGCTCATATGGATTATCACGACTCATCCCAATATTAAAGTACAGGATATAACATGAAGCATTTAAAGATACTGATTGAATTGCTACTATGCTAGAGGAGCTTCATCAATTTGAGAAGAACAAAGTGTGGCACCTGGTTCCTCGACCTTTATATAGAACAATTATTGGAACCAGGTGGATGTTCAGAAATAAGCTTGATGGGTTTGGCAATACTATAAGAAATAAAGCCATGCAGGTGGCATAAAGCTATAATCAAGAAGAAGGAATTGAGTATGATGAAACATTTTGCTTCTCTTGCAAGAATGGAAGCCTTCAGACTTTCATTATTTTTGCATCTCATATGGAATTCAAATTATTCCAAATGGATAAGAGTGCACTTCTGAATGGATATTTAAAGAAGGAAGATTTTGTCAAACAACCATCCGGTTTTGAGTGCCATGAACATTCTGAACACGTGTTCAAGCTTGACAAGGCTCTATATGGATTGAAGCATGCCCCTCATGCATGTTATGAAATATTGTCCAGGCTTCTTTTAGCGAATGACTTCACTAGAGGGAAAATTAACAACACCTTATTTCTGAGATGAGCATGATAGGGGAACTGAACTTCTTCCTTAAGTTACAAGTAAAGCAAATCTGCAAGAGAAATATGATAAGTCAGAAAATTACATTAAGGTGCTTTTGAAAAGAATTAAGATAGAGAGATCAAAAATCATTGATACTACCATTGCTACTGCCACTCATTTTGACATGGATGAACCTGGTTTCCCTGTAAATAAAAAAATGTATTGGGATACCATTGGATCACTTTCGTACCAAACAACCAGCAGACCTAACATTGTATTTAGTATTGGGTTATGTGCTAGATTTCAATGAAGTTCTAAAGAATCCCATTTGAAAGCTGCTGAACGAATTCTGAGGTCTCTCAAAGTAACACATGACCCGGTCCTCTATATCCCTCAAGCGTTAATTTTGACTTAATTGGGTACAGTGATGTTGATTATGCTGGCTATATGATGGATAGAAAGTGTACATATGGAATGACACATTTTCTTGGATCATTCTTGATTTCATGGGTTACAATGAAACAAAACTATGTAGCTTTCTCTACTGCAGAAGATGAATATGTGGCAGTTGCTTTCTGTTGTGCCCAAGTGTTGTGGATCAAGCAACAACTAGAAGACTTTGGTATATTCTCTAATTGTGAGCCACTTTTGTATGACAACACAAGTACTTTTAATATGGCAAAGAACCCGGTTCAGCATAAGAGGATAAACCACATTGATGTGCGACATCATTTTCTGAAGGACAATGTTGAAAAAGGACTCATTTGTATGAAGTTTTGCAAAATAGAAGACCAAGTAGCAGATATCTTCACCAAACCGCTCAACGGAGAGCATTTTAAAAGAAATTGTCTGAACTTGGGCTTGATTAAGCTATTCTGAGAACATGGTCCCTGGATGATTGACTATGAAAGGATGGTAAGGTAAATTGCTAAAAAGAATTTTCTGGCAACTTCTAACTTAATTCTATACCGTTAGAGGTAAACAGGTATGGCAGCTACAAGACAAACAAGTAGCTAATGACATTGTAAATTTTTGGAAGGATGGTGCTCATATTTTCAAATTTGTCAAGGAAACTTGTTCCCGTGACTCAGGTTAGTAGTTCCTCTTATACTCATATGCCTTTTAAAATGCTAGCGTGCCACGCATTAATTGCCTCCCTTCTTATCATAGCTCTTAAACAGAGCCGACTACCCATCCCTTTTTCTCATACCTTATTGTAATCGACCTCTCTTTTCCCTCTAAATACCCCATATACTTTTTTTATGTCTTCCCTCTCTCGGAATCAACCATGTGTTCACCACAATGTAAGTCTCCCAAAGCCACCAAAGACATCCGTATTGTGACTTTGTATCACGAAGTACAAATATCTGGATTGGAGTGTCGGTTCCTGATATGGTGGATGGTGTGTTGTGTCTGGTGTTTCTAAAACTGGATGTGCTCAGGGGTTTTATCTGAATATTTTGTCAACATCAGGTAATGCTCCATCCTCTTTTACTGATACTATATTGTCGGGCACTGTTATGGGTAAGATAGGTGAAAATTCTTTGATCGTTGTTGCTCTGGAACATCTAGTTAAGGATTCTTTATCTGGTGATATGAGTACTACGACTCACGGGGGAGAACGAGAAGATGGTGACAAGGCACCTCAAAGTGACCAAGAACCGGTAGGTACTACATGGGAGCCTACAAAGAGACCTGTTCCTCTGCCCCAAGAGGATATCTCAGCTCCTACCTCGAATATAACTCCAAGCTATACTAGACAGCCCATGGGCAGTACTGACCCTACCTATTCTTATCACCTTGAAACAATCCTTTGGAGGTTGTTTACCCTGAGATGAAATTGGTGTCTAAAGGAGAATTTGATGATAGTGAGGATGACCTATCTACAAAAGTTGCTGGAGTTGGTTGGTGATGAAGGAGTTGACAAGGAAAAGTATGTTGAACATAAGAAGTTTGTTGAGAATAAATGGCCAGTAAGAAAGAGGCCAAGTAGCTGTGAAGAACCCGGTTCCTTAAAGAGGGCCAGAGTTGATGTGTCTGAGCTTGAAAGGAAAGCAAAATTGAAAAAGCAGAAATATCTGTGAGGTAGAGTTTTTGACACTGACATTCTTGATAAGTTTGGAATGAGGCATTTGGTTGAAATCTATTACTTCCAAAAGCGGACTCATCTCTTTACTGTTTAGAGTCCAAAGGTCTATGAAGAGAAAGTTCACAGTTTCTATGATGATTTGTTCACAGTGAAAGGTGATACCATCTATTTGAAGATCAATGGGGTAGAATTTATTATTGATGAAGTTATGCTCGAGGATATTCTTGGGTTACCTATTGAAAGGCTCTTAAATGTGGATAGAACCTATTCCCCATGTTTTAGGAAGCTTATTCTCAAGCCTCAAGTTGTTCAACAAGGGGAATGAGTGTACATGAAGGCATTGTTTTCATAATACTAACTCATGTTTGAGTTGGTAAACAATGTCTTTCTACCAAGATTTAAAAGGAGATCCGTGACCTCTATAGTGGACTTGGTTCTTTTGGAGGCACTATACGGCTATACTCCCATCATGAACACATGAATAAAGTGGTAGACTTCAAGAATGAAAATCATAGGTTGTCATATAGGTTCCTTCTAATAAAAGTTTTTGAATGATTTGAGGTCCCATTGGGAGAGAATTTATGGGAAATCATAAACAAATGTTCTCAATGAACACCTTGGAGGAATATGAGTATATTGACAAAAAAGGGAAGAATAGGCAGCAGTTCCATAACCCCTCAGCTTATTGATGCCCAAAATGTTGCAAATGAGGAAATTATGTGGTTGAAGGCGCAGAGAATGCTATTCTTGAGTCTAAGCTCAGTCAGGCCAGCAATGAACCTGGTTCCAGCAATGCTCAGGGAGAAGAGGTTGCTCGCCTAAAAGCTGAAAATGTGGAGTTGAGGAACCAAATAGAGAACTTGAAAGGGCAGCTGATAAGCGATCAAAGGGTTGTTAATGCTCACATGGGTAGCCTCCTCAAAGCCCATGCTTCCACGTCCTTCCCATCTCCATTCAGTGTCTCCTATCTTACCCCTTTACCAGCTCCAATTTAATCTTACTGTATCTTTTTGTTGTCCATTCCTTTCGACGGTGGTACTCTAGTTTTGTTTGACTTGTGTATGTTTGTAATTATGGTACTGCTACGATATTTCTTCTCTCCCTAGCTTAATGAGTATCATCCTCTATTAATGCATGTTATATTCTTGTGTTCTGTTTTTATCCTTGTTTTTTGCACACAAGTGGCATAAGTTAACTTTTTTGGACTTCTTATTGTGTTTACTTGTAAAATTATTTTTATAATGCCAAAAAGGGGGAAGAAAATGGAAGGGAAAAACAAGTTCTTAAGGGAATATGGTTGTTCTGCAGGGGGACAATATAGAGATCGGGTTCTTAGGGGGAATAACAATTCTAAGCATGTCATCATCAGAAAGGGAAAACTTAATAAGTTATATTTTTTTTTGATGATTTAATATACTTTATATGATAATCAGATAGGGAACTTGATACAAAGCCTCTTAGTGCTCAGAACAACAAGTCAAATGTCCGGCACAAGTTCCAATGAAATCAGTTAAGGGAACGACAAAGGGAACAAGTAGAGATCAGTTCCTCTAGTGACAGTACAAGACAAATCTAATAGCTGTTAAAGTTGTTGCACTGTACACGCGATAGTACAAAAGCACTGTTGAAGTATGCAGTGTAGTGGTCACTCCCTTTCATTATCTTGAACACCTCAATCTTATATTATAAATATTAGACAAGGGATTTCAATACACTCTTGCAAAACCTAAAATTTATTTTTTCTCTCAAGTGTGCAGCCACATTGATTCTCTCCAAGGCATGTATTGATTCTCTAAGAAGCAACATAACAAAGGACCAGATCCCAACATTTATTAAGTCGTATGTCCTTTAGTATTGTTGTGTCTTTTTATTGTGTTATAAATTATAATTCCTACTCAACTTGTTTAGAAGTATTTCATAGGACATCTCTTAAACCATATTTTGTGTGGTTATTTTGGCTTGAGTTAGTCAAATGATTAGCTTTGTAATAGAGTTATTATAAAGAGACTTACAATATAGTCATTGTGAGTAGATGAGGGTGTAACAACTAAAGTTTCATTCTTGAAAATAATAATCAAGACAAGAAATATAGCGACAAAAAAAATTTAGTATTTGTATTTTAATAATTTACGCGGGTTACAATCTTTAAATAATATTAAGTTTAAAAGATTTAATCCTCTGATTCTTCTCTCCACGATCGTCAATTCGAGAGCTTTGCTAATTCTTGAATTGACAGACCACTTATTATTGGGATTTGACCATGAATGCGGAGCTACGCTTTGATCATAAACGTGGATGATGGAAAACTTGCGGTTCACCCCTTGGAGACGATGACTTATTGCTATGCGGAAGACTTGAAAATCACCACTATGGACGAGAGCTTCAATATGAATCTTTTTTCTTCTCCCTTTGGCCTTATGGAGACCTATTTATAGTTGGAGGGGTGGGAACTTGTGATAAACACATATCTTTTTCCTCCAATTTGATTGGCCAACTTGAGTCATGAAACCTATCACTAAATCTATGTGATAAGCTTGCATATAATTGGTTGAACCGTGTCATTTGAATATTTGGCGACAATTGATTGGTCCTTACATTTGACTTGGCATGCTACATCACTTATGCGTGTGGCATGATTTTAGTGGTCCTTGATTTGACTTGGCGTGCCATGTCATTTGACACGTGGCATAAGTTTTGGGCTTATCATTTGAAGTCCAACAAGATGAACTAGCCCAATTGACTCAGGCTCTTAATTAAATCCATATACATATGTTTGATTTAAATAATAAGTTTAATTATTCTAGCCCGTAATCATTGTTTGGCTAACACGTCTTTTATCATGTGATCCAAATAATTTAATGGACTAAAACTCAAATAAAATTCAATCGTCTACAAATGCCCCCTACTTCAAGTTGCATTGGTTTGTAGGCTTGTGAAACTTTAACGGCGAGGCTTGAAGTACTAATATTGACAAACTTTTATTTTGTCTGAACCTCAAACTTAACTCCTTGTAAGCCCTTTCCTATTTTGGAAATACAACCTTGTGAATTTACAACATATAGTATTTGGATCGCATTGATTTTGGCATTTCGAATTCACCTTGCGATATTTCAGCTTAATAACTTCAGACTTGAATCCATCAATACTATAGGAAGTTGTTCTCTGCATGAAATTGAAAAATGGAAAGCCGTGCCCTTTTATATTTTCAAAAACTTTCAATTGGTATTCCACTTTCTCGGTTTTCCTGTCTAGATATTTTAGGACTCATGCCAATGAAAACTCCCTTTTCTTGTTGGAACAAGAGAGAGCAGAATTTTTTTTTCAAGTTGTCTTCTTTTAGGATACAACTTTTCTTGTCCAGAAGTTTTAGGATATAACTCCTCAATCCGGAAATTTGAGTTCTTCTCAAAGAGTGACAGCTCAATGAAACTACTTATCGCTATTTTTCTATTTGCTTATCCTTCGGCTAAGGTACCAGTGTCGGGGCCACACCGTACACCGCAAACATTTCTCTCGCCGTATGCTATTCCCCGTATACGGTTTTAATCCCGTCCTTTGTTGGGAATTTCATCATTTGATGGAGGGTGGATGGTACCGCTCTCATGCAGCATATCCATGACCTTCCGAGCAAGGCATTGTACCTTATGTCTCCCTTGATGACATGGAATTTTGCATTTTGGGTTGTGCTGGCCACGTTGACTGGTCTCTTTCGTTGTTTCGCTTGCCATGTTGAATCTCTTGAGGAATCGAGAGTCTGGTACAATTTGTTCAAGCAGTCTGAGCTGATCTACCGTCCTTGACCTTATAATGTTGGCCGAGATGCCTAGATCCACGAGTACACATTTAATTTGAAATGTATTTACAAGAAAAGAGATTACCAATGTATTGTTATGAGGCTGAGACAAGGTCTCGATGTCCTCGTCACTGAATGTGAGAGCATCCTCGGGTACGCAACCCATGTTCACTTTTCTCTCGTGATAGATATTTGTGTTCTTCTCATCATGGTCTCCTATGGGCATCAATGCCTCCCAAGATCATGTGGATGACATTTGGTGGCTCATTTGTTTTGTTCTTCTTGGTCGCCTCTCTTTCCTTGAACTAATTTTTAGCCCGGTCACTGACGAATTCTCGGAGGTGACCTTTATTAAGTAGTAGGGATATTTCTTTCCAGAGCTCGTGGCAATTCTCGGTCCTTTGGCCATGAGTGTTATGAAATTCACACACTAAGTTGTGATTACTTTGCGAAGGATCTAATTGCACAAGCCTGGGCCACTTGGCATCTCTGATTTTACTGATGGCAAACACAATGTCTGATACATCGACGCTAAAGTTGTACTTCGACAAATGGGGTGCTTCTGTCGGCCCTGTGTACCTATCGAACCCTAATCGGATGACAAGTCCCCGAGGATTCTGTCCTCAGTCTATCTTTCGATCATTGCAGCGTATTTGTGCCTCGGGGCATTTCTCCTATCTTCGGTGTATGGCTGGTACCTTTCTTTGTTTGTCTTTGGATCCTTTACTAGAAGCCTGCTTGGGTATACCGAGCCTAACGGGGCTCCTAATTGGTCGTCCTTGACCCAGATCTTCGACTGGTATCGGCTGTGAACGTCTGACCAGGTCACAGCGGGATATTCGACCAGATTCTGTGTCAGCTATTTTGAAACCATCGAGCTTCGTTCATTCAGACCTTGAGTGAAGGCCTGCATTGCTCAGTCATCAGAGGTTGGTTGTAGTTCCATTCGTTCTATTTGAAAGCAAGACACGAATTCTCGCAGAATCTCATTCTCCCTTTGCTTGATTTTAAATATGGCAGATTTCTTTATGGACACCTTGATGGCCCGGTATGTGCCTTTTTGAAGGAATCTGCCAGCATGGCAAATGAGTCTATATCATTGGGAGCTAAGGTGTGATACTACATCATGGCCTCTTTAAATAGCATTTCCTCGAACGTCTTTAGCAGGATGGACTCGATCTCGTTGTCCCTTAGGTCGTTGCCCTTTACCGCACACGTGTATGCAATGATGTGCTCGTTGGGGTCCGACGTTCTGTTATACTTTGGAAGGTCAGGCATTCTGAACTTCTTTGGAATGGGCTTCGGGGCCGCTTCATATGGGAACGGCTTCTGTACGAACTTCTTTGAGTCCACACCATTGAAGATCGAGGGTGCTCCAGGAATTTGGTCAACCCTAAAGTTGTAAGTCTCGACCTTCTTATTGTTGGCTTCTATCATTTTCTCGTCCGATTTTATCCTTCTTGTGAGATCCTCGAGCATCTTTACAATGGCGGGACCGGCTACCGATTCGTCATTACTTGATCTCTCTGGTACTTGCTTGGTTGGAGGAGCCGTCTGGTGCTACCGTACTAGGAGTTTTCTGGTGACTTTGCAGCTGAGCAACAGCCGGCTCTTGTGCCTGCAACATTTCAAAAATAACGTGAAGGCTAACCTCATGTTCTTCCCTAGTCAGGGTTTTCTATTCTTTTTGTTGGTCTCCTTGGTGCACACTCCTATTAGTGTGGGAGCTTATATCGACATGTTGGACGTCGCGTGAGACCGCGTCCACTGGAATTGGTTCTGGTGCATTCCCAGTGTTTCTTGGTGGCAGACCAACATTTGGAACACCCATACCATTTTCTTTGTAGTCCTCAAGATTGTTATTTTCACCTCCATTTACAGAGTTAGACATTTCAACCTGAAATCGAAGATTTTGGACAAGAAAAGTGTGAAAGATAACTTGCGTTGTGTAGCAAAACAAGCAAGAAAATAATCACTATTATTTTTAGCCCCATGGTGGGCGCCAACCTGCTTATCGTGAAAATGGTTATAATAATTAAATTTGATTATGGAATTCTAAAAATACGTGATATATTTTTATGCTAGTTGTTAGGAAGTTGATGCTATGTGAAAGGCTTAGAAACGAGACAAGATTTTGAGAGCAAAGTGATAGCCAAACTGAATGATCAATAATCGGGGCCTCGCGCTCGACTATTCGGGAGCCTCGAGGTAGAGTTTGGAGCTCGACTGGGAGCTATCGAGGGTGATTGATGGGTGAATAATAGTTATGATAAGATCAATGACGATTCTTTATGGACAATAATAAGCCATAAATGAAGAACAATAAGTAGAACAAAACAAATAAAAGCAATAAATGAAATAATGAACTCAAGAGAATATACTAGAGAGAATGTTCTTGTATATTTAGTATGGAGCCACCCCCTCTACAAAATGACAGGGATCCCCTTTATATAGGAGGGAAAATCCCAACGTAGTTCAAATGCATTTATTACAAAGACATGGAGATGTAACAACTAGTTAATGCCATGATGCAGGCTTAGACTAGCCTGACAGACTTTGTTGGCTCTAGCTGCATGCCTTGGAAACTCCCCACTTTCTTCCCGTAACCGTCGATCCATACTGCTCTGAGGTCAAGCGTCGATGGCCCTCGAGGGATGAAACTCGATCATGGTCTTCGAGCCTTGAGACATGCTTACGAAGTATCAAGGCGACGGATAATTGGACCCTCCAGTTTTGCCGTAGACAATTAACATCTTTATCAAATACCTAAATAGATACTTAGGAACATACTTAGATATGTTTGAATATCGTTTTACAGGAATGAATAACATAGACATACTTAACTGCTAATAGTAGAATCACTTATGGAATAATATTATGTTTACATACCGTTACTTGGATCATGCTAAAAGAAATAAGGATTAGCCTTAACAAATATTAATTGCTCATAAGAACTCGAGAAGGTCATAGATGAACATTCAAACTTGGATCACATTCAAAAGAATTATCCTCAAGGTGTTGGCATGAATTCCCAAAACAAATGAAATAAATCCTTAACCAAGAGGTGTTGAATGTTTTTAGTTCCTTCTTCACGCCAAATTATGTGTGAATGTTTTAAATAGCCTTTCCAAAAATGAGAGCAAATGGTCATTAAATGTTTGGCTTCCACCTAGCCATGTATTAGCGGTTGAAGTCCTACATTTATGTCTCATAATGCCTTCTAAAACAAAAGATATATATCACATGCTTATCCCCATATTTTAGTGCTTAATGTATACAAAATTTATTCGCATAATTAAGAATTATCTCAAATTACTTAAAATACTACTCACTTTTAACACACTTTATATATCTTACTATAAGATACTTTACTATCATGGTCATGTGGTACCATATAAAATCAATACATACATTATTACTTCATTGGAACAGCCATGTAAAATTATATATATTTTCTCAACTTTTAATTATCCTAATCTCATATAAAGAGTACAGATTTTCATACTCTTAATTCTTAAAATGGTAAAAATATCACCTTTTTTTTTGTGAGAAAATAATTTCTATCTTTACAATAAAGAAAATCTCATACTATGTGCATAATTTAAAGCATATTCGAAAGAGTAATATTAATAACTATATAAAATCAAATTTTCCAAACTTATTTTACAAAAATGTTCCTCTCAAAATACCATATCAAATGTATATAACGGTATCAAGGTTGTTGAACTTATGGGTCTTACTATAACATAAGCACAAATCCTCTATAATCTCATGAATGGTCATAATCCTTTCAAGCTTATATGGATTACCACGACTCATCCCAATATTAAAGTACAGGATATAACATGAAGCATTTAAAGATACTGATTGGATTGCTACTATTCTAGAAGAGCTTCTTCAATTTGAGAAGAACAAAGTGTGGCACATGGTTCCTCGGCCTTTAGATAGAACAATTATTGGAACCAGGTGGCTGTTCAGAAATAAGCTTGATGGGTTTGGAAATACTATAAGAAATAAAGCCAGGCTGGTGGCATAAAGCTATAATCAAGAAGAAGGAATTAGGTATGATGAAACATTTTGCTTCTCTTTCAAGAATAGAAGCCTTCAAACTGTCATTATTTTTGCATCTCATATGGAATTCAAATTATTCCAAATGGATAAGAGTGCACTTCTGAATGGATATTTAAAGAAGGAAGTTTTTGTCAAACAACCATCCGATTTTGAGTGCCATGAAGATTTTGAACACGTGTTCAAGCTTGACAAGGCTCTATATGGATTGAAGCATGCCCTTCACGCATGTTATGAAATATTGTCCAGGCTTCTTTTAGAGAATGACTTCACTAGAGGAAAAATTAACAACACTTTATTTCTGAAATGAGCATGATGGGGGAACTGAACTTCTTCCTTAAGCTACAAGTAAAGCAAATCTGCAAGAGAACTATGAAAAGCCAGCAAAAGTACATTAAGGTGCTTTTGAAAAGAATTAAGATAGAGAGATAAAAAATCATTGATACTACCATTGCTACTGCCACTCATTTTGACATGGATGAACCTGGTTCCCCTGTAAATAAAACCATGTTTCGGGATATCATTGGATCACTTTTGTACCTAACAACCAGCAGACCTAACATTGTGTTTAGTGTTGGGTTATGTTCTAGATTTCAATCAAGTTCTAAAGAATCTCATTTGAAAGCTGCTGAACGAATTATGAGGTATCTCAAAGTAACACATGACCCGATCCTCTATTATCCCTCAAGCATTAATTTTGACTTAATTCGGTACGGTAATATAGATTATGCTGGCTATATGGTAGATAGAAAGTGTACATATGAAATGACACATTTTCTAGGATCATTCTTGATTTCATGGGGTACAATGAAACAAAACTATGTAGCCTTCTCTACTACAGAAGATGAATATGTGGTAGTTGGTTTTTATTATGCCCAAGTGTTGTGGATCAAGCAACAACTAGAAGACTTTGGTATATTCTCTAATTGTGTGACACTTTTGTATGACAATACAAGTACTCTTAATATGGCAAAGAACCCGGTTCAGCATAAGAGGATAAACCACATTGATGTGCGACATCATTTTCTGAGGGACAATGTTGAAAAAGGACTCATTTGTATGAAGTTTTGCAAAATAGAAGACCAAGTAGCAGATATCTTCACCAAAGCACTCAATGGAGAGCATTTTAAAAGAAATTGTCTGAACTTGGGATTGATTAAGCTATTCCGAGAACCTGGTCCCTGGATGATTGACTATGAAAGGATGGTAAGGTCAATTGCTAAAATGAATTTTCTGGCAACTTCTAACTTAATTCTATACCGTTACAGGTAAATAGGCATGGCAGCTACAAGACAAACAAGTGGCTAATGACATTGTAAATTTTTGGAAGGGTGGTGCTCATATTTTCAAATTTGTCAAGGAACCTTGTTCCCCCGTGACTCAGGTTAGTAGTTCCTCTTATACTCATATGCCTTTTAAAATGCTAGCGTGCCATGTCATTAATTGCCTCCGCTTCTTCTCATAGCTCTTAAACTGAGCCGACTACCCATCCCTTTTTCTCATACCTTATTGTAACCGACCTCTCTTTTCCCTCTAAATACCCCATACACTTGTGTTGTGTCTTCCCTCTCTCAGAATCAACCATGTGTTCACCACAATGTAAGTCTCCCAAAGCCACCAAAGACATCCCTATTATGACTTCGTATCATGAAGTACAACCATCTAGATTGGAGTGTTGGTTCCTGATATGGTGGATGGTGTGTTGTGTCTGGTGTTTTTGAAACTTGATGTGCTCAGGGGTTTTATCTGAATATTTTATCAACATCAGGTAATGCTCCATCCTCTTTTACTGATACTATATTGTTGGCACTGTTGTGGGTAAGATAGGTGAAAATTCTTTGATCGTTGTTGCTTCCGAACATCTAGTTAAGGATTGTTTATCTGGTGATATGAGTACTACGACTCAGGGGGAGAACGAGAAGATGGGGACAAGGCACCTCAAAGTGACTAAGAACTGGTAGGTACTACATGTGAGCCTACAAAGAGACCTTGTCCTCTGCCCCAAGAAGAGATCTCAGCTCCTACCTCGAATATAACTCCAAGCTCTACTAGAAAGCCCATGGGCAGTACTGACCCTACCTATTCTCATCACCTTGATACAATCCCTTTGGAGGTTGTGTACCCTGAGATGAAATTGGTGTCTAAGGGAGAATTTGATGATAGTGAGGATGACCTATCTACAAAAGTTGTTGGAGTTGGTTGGAGATGAAGGAATTGACAAGGAAAAGTATGTTGAATATAAGAAGTTTGTTGAGAATAAAAGGCCAGTAAGAAAGAGGCCAAGTAGCTGTAAAGAACCTGGTTCCTTAAAGAGGGTCAGAGTTGATGTGTCTGAGCTTGAAAGAAAAGCAAAATTGAAGAAACAGAAATATCTGTGAGGCAGAGTTTTTGACACTGACATTCTTGATAAGTTTGGAATGAGGAATTTGGTTGAAATCTATTACTTCCAAAACTGGACTCATCTCTTTACTGTTCAGAGTCCAAAGGTCTATGAAGAGAAAGTTCACAGTTTTTATGCTGATTTATTCACGGTGAAAGGTGATACCATCTATTTGAAGATCAATGGGGTAGAATTTATGATTTATGAAGTTATGCTCGAGGATATTCTTGGGTTACCTATTGAAAGGCTCTTAAATGTGGATGGAACCTATTCCCCATGTTTTAGGAATCTTATTCTCAAGCCTCAAGTTGTTCAACAAGGGGAATAAGTGTACACGAAGGCATTGTTTTCATAATACTAACTCATGTTTGAGTTGGTAAACAATGTCTTGCTACCAATAGTTAAAAGGAGATCCATGACCTCTATAATGGACCTGGTTCTCTTGGAGGCACTGTACGGCTACACTCCCATCATTGAACACATGAATAAAGTGGTAGACTTCAAGAATGAAAATCATAGGTTGCCATATAGGTTCCTTCTAATAAAAGTTTTTGAATGATTTGAGCTCCTCTTGGGAGAGAATTTATGGTAAATCATAAACAAATGTTCTCAATGAACACCTTGGAGGAATATGAGTATGTTGACAAAAAGGGGGAGAATAGGCAGCAGTTCCATAACCCCTCAGCTTATTGATGCCCAAAATGCTGCAAATGAGGAAATTATGCGGTTGAAGGCGCAGAGAATGCTATTCTTGAGTCTAAGCTCAGTCAGGCCAGCAATGAACCTGGTTCCAGCAATGCTCAGGGAGAAGAGGTTGCCCGCCTAAAAGCTGAAAATATGGAGTTGAGGAACCAAGTAGAGAACTTGAAAGGGCAGCTGATAAGCGATCAAAGGGTTGTTAATGCTCACATGGGTAGCCTCCTTAAAGCCCATGCTTCCACGTCTTTCCCATCTCCATTCAGTGTCTCCTATCTTACCCCTTTTCCAGCTCCAATTTAATCTTACTTTATCTTTTTGTTGTCCATTCCTTTCGACGGTGGTACTCTAGTTTTGTTTGACTTGTATATGTTTGTAATTATGGTACTGCTACGATATTTCTTCTCTCCCTTGCTTAATGAGAATCATCCTCTATTAATGCATGTTATACTCTTGTGTTCTGTTTCTATTCATGTTTTGTGCACACAAGTGGCATAAATTAACTTTGTTGGACTTTTTGTTGTGTTTACTTGTAAAATTCTTTTTATAATGCCAAAAAGGGGGAAAAAATTGAAGGAGAAAAACAAGTTCTTAAGGGAATATGGTTGTTCTGCAGGGGGACAATATAGAGATCTAGTTCTCAGGGGGAATAACAATTCTAAGCATGTCATCATCAGAAAGGGAAAACTTGATAAGTTATATTTCTTTTTGTTTTGATGATTTAATAAACTTTATATGATAACCAGATAGGGAACTTGATACAAAGCCTCTTAGTGATCAGAACATCAAGTAAAACGTCCGGCACAAGTTCTAATGAAATCAGTTAAAGGAACGCCAGAGGGGACAAATAGAGATCAATTCCTCTAGTGACAGTACAAGACAAATCTAATAGCTGTTAAAGTTTTTGCACTATACACGTTATTGTACAAAAGCACTGTTGAAGTATGCAGTGTAGTGGTCACTCCCTATCATCATCTTGATGACCTCAATATTATATTATCAACATGAGACAAGGGATTTCAATACACTCTTGCAAAACCTAAAATTGATTTTTTCTCTCAAGTGTGCAGCCGCGTTGATTCTCTCCAAGGCATGTATTGATTCTCTAATAAGCAACATAACAAAGTACCAGATCCCAACATTGATTAAGTCGTATGTCCTTTAGTATTTTTGTGTCTTTTTATTGTGTTATAAATTATAATTCCTACTCAACTTGTTTAGAAGTATTTCATAGGACATCTCTTAAACCATATTTTGTGTGGTTGTTTTGACTTGAGTTAGTCAAGTGATTAGCTTTGTAATAGAGTTATTATAAAGAGACTTACAATATAGTCATTGTGAGTAGATGAGGGTGTAACAACTAAAGTTTCATTCCTGAAAATAATAATCAAGACAAGAAATATAGCGATAAAAAAAATAGTATTTGTATTTCAATAATTTACGCGTGTTATAATCTTTAAATAATCTTAAGTTTAAAAGATGTAATCCTCTGATTCTTCTCTCCACGTCCGTCAATTTGAGAGCTTTGCTAATTCTTTAATTGACAGACCACTTATTATTGGGATTTGACCATGAATGTGGAGCTACGCTTTTATCATAAACGTGGATGATGGAAAACTTGCGGTTCACCCCTTGGAGACGATGACTTATTGCTACGCGGAAGACTTGCGAATCACCACTATGGACGAGAGCTTCAATATGAATCTTTTTTCTTCTCCCTTTGGCCTTATGGAGACCTATTTATAGTTGGAGTGGTGGCAACTTGTGATAAACACATATCTTTTTCCTCCAATTTGATTGGCCAACTTGAGTCATGAAACCTATCACTAAACCTATGTTATAAGCTTGCATATAATTGGTTGAACCATGTCATTTGAATATTTTCCAACAATTGATTGGTCCTTACTTTTGACTTGGCATACTACATCACTTATGCGTGTGGCATGATTTTAGTGGTCCTTGATTTGACTTAGCGTGCCATGTCATTTTACACATGGCATAAATTTTGGGCTTATTATTTGAAGTCCAACAAGATGAACTAGCCCAATAAACTAAGGCTCTTAATTAAATCCATATACGTATGTTGGATTTAAATAATAAATTCAATTATTCTAGCCCGTAATCATTGTTTGGCTGACACGTCTTTTATCATGTAGTCCAAATAATTTAATGGACTTAAACTCAAATAAAATTCAATCGTCTACAAATGCCCCCTACTTCAAGTTGCATTGGTTTGTAGACTTGTCCAACTTTAACGGTGAGGCTTGAAGTACTAATATTGACAAACTTTTATTTTGTCTGAACCTCAAACTTAACTCCTTGTAAGCCCTTTCCTTTTTTGGAAATACAACATTGTGAATTTACAACATATTGTATTTGGATCACATTGATTTTGGCATTTCGAATTCACCTTGCGATATTCCAGCTCAATAACTTCAGACTTGAATCCATCAATACTATAGGAAGTCGTTCTCTGCTTGCAATTAAAAAATGGAAAGCCGTGCCCTTTTATTTTTTCAAAAACTTTCAATTGGTATCCCACTTGCTCGGTTTTCCTGTCCAGATATTTTAGGACCCATGCCAACGAAAACTCCCTTTTCTTTTAGGAACAAGAGAGAGCAGAATTTTTTTTTTCAAGTTGTCTTCTTTTTGGACCCAACTTTTCTTGTCCAGAAGTTTTTGGATATAAACTCCTCAATCCCGAAATTTGAGTTCTTCTCAAAGAGTGACAACTCAATGAAATCATGTTGGAACAAATCAAGCACTACTTTCGGTTATATAAGGACTCATTCCGATGCATTATATTCACACCAACTCTTTCGAGTCTATCCATCCTTTATGTAATTCCTCGTACACTTGTTTTGGTCTAGTTTGCCTCTTATTATGGTGCTTACTAGAACAAACGTCTTCTATTTTTCCAACTTCTGTTGCGGCGCAATAGACTTAGCCTTGCTTTCTTTGAGTTTTCCAGTTGATCATATAATTTATTATGCTCAGATGAAGCAAAGCTTGCAGGTAATATTATTCTTCCCTTATTGTCTTTGTGACAGAACTCCTGGCAGCTTGGAGAACTTGTAGGAGAAAATTCATAACTTGCTGTAAGAGCACCTGAATATTAAATGGTTTGTTGAGCTGGAACACAGACTCGCGGTGCCTTGACACATTTGAAAATCATGATCGTATAGCTCATAGATTTGTTCAGGTAATCTCTTCAAAATCAGGTTCTTAATTCGAATTTGCTGATGGTTTCAGATTCGTGCGTCGCCACGAGAAACTTAATAACATTTTGAAGGGATACCGAAATGATGAATGGTTTGTGGCGTTGGAAAGTAGAATGAGCTTCGACATACTTGAAAATCATGACCAGAAAGCTAATAGATTTATCCAGGTAATATTATAAAATTTGAAGTTGAGATCCTGCTATATCGCATCTCCAGATTTGCGCGCTCACTAGATAGCTTGTATCTTGACGTAGGTCCAAAATCAAGTACTTCTTGATCCTTTGAAGACTAAACTTCAGAGACTACTTTTACACCAAATACTCGCACTTCAATCCATTGTGTGATGGTTTCTATGATTTCTTTTTAAAGTTAGCTGCAGGATCTGATTTTTCTTTTTCAGTTTTTGGACATGCTTCACGAATTTTAATCTTCTTCCTCAATTCCTTTCGTGCAGCGTATACAACCTTGACTTCCAGCAATCAAGATGTAATTTCGTGACCATAATAAGCCTCACTCTCATCTTGAAATCACGAGCGATGAGCAAAATCAGTCTGATAAAGTTCTCACCTTGGAATTTCATCCTCCAGTGATCGATTCCTTATCTCTTGTTAGAAAACTACCTGCCGCATCTCTTTATCTTATAGAATGGTGGAAAAGGGAGGCTAAAGATGTTATGGGTAAATTTTTGGGCAAGGTCACTAACAATAAGGTCCCTATTTTGAAGTCCACAACTCATCGGGAAGTCGCTCTGTCTAAATTTTCTCATCCGATGGATGCTTCTACACTTGGAATGTTCCCCCTTCTGGATTTGGCAAGGTTCGCTACAAATTTTTTTTGGAAGATCTGAAGGTCTACAATGCCATATACGCTTCATTGTTTACGTATGATTATAATGACAACGTGCTTTAGGGCTTTTGTGAGCTTTGGCGTCCTTCCACCAACACACTTGCTACCTTCATTTGAGAATTATCTATATCTTTATGGGACCTGCGAACCATTTGAGGCCTTCCCGTGCATGGATCCGTTTATGATGAAGTAGTTCCTTTGAAAGAAATGGACCATCAAGCGAAGCCATTTCTCCCAGAAAACTACTTATACTTGTTTTCAACGTTCCACAGACTTGCAAAAGGGGAATTTCATGAGGTCTCCATCCATAATTGGGTGGGGTTCTGCTTTAAAGGGCCTAGCAGGTATGCTGAGCCTCCGCAAAATACGTTAAAGGTGCGGACCACCAAGCCGCGGCAAAATCATAATCCTTCAGGACGTATAGACAAAACCTTCCTACCATGAACAAACAAGGAGAATGCCCTCTTTGTCGGGCTAGGTATGGAGAAGTCTCTTATAAATGAGACTAACTTGGCAGCTTTCCTTGCATGTCGCCTCGGTAAGTTTGTGCTTCCATATAAGAAGTTTGACCACGTTCGTGCCAGTGTTTTCAAAGTTGCAAGCTTAATGGCTAATGGAGTAAAATTCTATTTAGCAGTCTCGGTCCTTGCGAGCCTATATCGTGGCTTGGGGGAGATCTCCACTTCCAACGACCTAATTGCAAGTGATGTAATTTTTCCCATACACTATGTGTATGGCTGGATGGGAGAGTATTTTGAGACTCACCATCGTGTTAATCACATGCACCGAAGTTTACTCTTATGAAAAATTTCAGGCGAGAAGATGGCTAAATATTTCAACCTTTCTAATGCTCGAAGCTTGTTCCAGCATGATGATGCCCGTCAACTCCACCATTTGGCATTGCTGCGCGGCAAAGAGTTACACTTTACAGACAATGGCAAACTTTCAGATTTGTTCAGTGAATTTTTTTATATCTCTTCGCTCTAGCTATCTCACCCTTAGGCATGATGCTACTTTTATCGTGGAGTCCTCAGACCTCACAGATTTAGTAGGTAGTTTGGTTTTTACCAAGACATCCCTGGAGATCTTATGGAGGAGCCTTATGATGGTACGTTGCAGGCACTAGTGCAACTTTGGGATTAATCCACACGTCTTGGCACCTCTTCGAAATTCATTGTGCCACTATGTCTGGTACATGATGTGCCTTTAATGACTTGTGAGTACATAGATTGGTGGCCAATACATCGACTAGATCATTCAAAAAAGAGCCCTTATATTGTTTCAACAAGTCCAAGACAAGATCAAGTGCATGTGCGATCCAAAGGGGTCCCAAGTAGACTGAAAGTAAAGCTACCTTCTCCTTCTTCCAAGCGTAAAATAGAGTCAAATGACCTTCCGCAAGCAGCCCAGACCCTTTCCACATCCAAAGTCATGAAGGATGTGGATGCACTGGCAAAAAATAAAGTTAGGCGACTTTCATTGGCCTTGAAGACAACTACTACTGCCCCCAAGGTATCCAGCGACTCTTGCAAAAGGAAGGAGCGCCTAATTTCGTCAAACCAGGGCAGTGATAGAGAGCCAGCCTTGTGCCAATTTGTGAAGAGAAAAATCATTTTCCCATTTTGCCAAATGGTATTGAAGATATTACTACAGCTTCTAGTCCAGTAGAGAGTGAATGTAACGAAGACCACCATTGGAACCGTCCGAACAAGAAGGCGAAGGAGTTGGGTGACGACTGTTGCAGTACTGCTGCCTTAGATACCATCATTATTGAGGATGATGCCTTTGTGGATGAGGACACAAGCTTAACAATGCCATTCCCTGAATTACCAGAACAAGTAAAGTTCTTGTTTGTATTCCTGTAACTTTTTTTTTCCTTTTTTTTCTTTTTTCAAATACTAACAGCTTTTGTTCTTCTATATATTTTTTTTCCAGTCGGATCTTCACAAATTATGCAATGATGTTATTGGGGGTGACATTATTGAGGATTGCTTTGCCGATATAGATGATCTTAGTATGACAACAAAAAGTTCCCACAAGTCACCAAATGGTTCTAAGGATCATGGTATGGGTGGGGCCTCTTCAGTGGAGTTAATTCCTCCTAGAAAGCCATATTCTTCTTCTCCGGTTCATAAAATTTATCTGACCAGCTGTGATGAGTGAAGCTGCGGTTGATACAACTGAGGTCATGCACCCAAAATTGTTCAAGCCTTCCTCATGGCCATTGCAGCCTAGTGCTTCAAGCAAAGAGCCGCATGGGACTAATTGTCGTGCCAAATCAACTTTTGTTTCTGTGATGTGGCATGGATTATGTGAGTGGATCAAAGAGTTCTTTGTAGATTCCGCGGACAACTTTATGAAGTTGGAGGAAAGTATTAGTTTGACTCTTACGGAAATACGAAGAGAGAATATCATTGATATTTCTACTTTGGAGGATCTTGTTGAAGCTTTCTTCAAGACTTAGGTAGAGTATGATTCTTTAAGATCATCCAAGATGAGTAAAGAATTACACTAAGATTAAATATCTAATGCACAATAACGCCTCAATGATGCAAAGTTGGAATATGGGAAGGAAAGTGAGTTCGCTGAAAGACTTCAAGTGGCTCTTGCGAGTGTCGAGACACAATTAGCAGCCCTGACTTCTAAAAAGAAAAAGATCATTGTTCTCCTGAATAAACAACAAGAGAAGTTGTCCAAAAGTCAAAAGGAAATCACCGTTACCGAAGGCGAGATTTATACCATTGAGGCGAACATTCCGTTGTCAGATGATGAAGCAGAGAAACTGTCCTCTTAAAAGATGCAGTTAAAATGAGTCTCCAGCAAATCCTTAGCTTAAAAATTTTTCCATAGCTTTAAATTTTTTTATTTATTTAGGATCCCCTGCCTCTTTCCTTTTTTAGACGGATTTCATGTATTGATATTTCTTTTCTTAGACCAATAAAAGTACTTTCTTTTTATTTCCACTGTCTCATTGAATTTTGAGTTTCCTGTGAATTATGGCATGGATGAATTATGCAGATATGCCGAGGTTAATCGAGATAAGCTAACTGGTGTCATAGTTCTGAAACAGTTTATTTCTAAAACATATGATCCTCAGATTCTTTGCTTGGCCGATTTTCTGTCTTTACACTTTTGTATAATTTCCATTTTTGGTGTGTTTCTGGTCGGGGTTGCACCCTATGTTTGTTAATCGCTGCTTCCTGATGCGGCTAAGAAAGGTTGTTGAACGACTAAATTTTCTTTTTCAGATTCTTTGCTCCGTTGTTGGAGACATGCCGAATGAAACGCTGTTGCACTTTTCATCGTCGCAATACTTGAGCTCGATTGGCTATGTTTAATGCACAATGGTAAGTTATTTTGCCGATAGTGTTCAAAGTTGCTCAACTGCTTTAATTATGCTTCTCAGGAGAATTCCCTTTGTTTTTTTGGTTCAATTTCCAATGCGTTGGATAAGCTATTTTTTTGTTGCAGCCATCTACTCATGGAGGCTTCAATCGAATGACCATTCCCAAACGCGAGCCATAGACTCCATTCGCTGACAAACATATTTAGGTAACTCTTTACTGGATGCACGTATTTGATAACTTCTAACTAGATGACTTTCTCACATGATTTTAGGGGCTTAGCAGTGCGTCCGTTTGTATTGAAAACCTACGCCAAGTTCAGAAAATAGTACACAGCAAAAGCTCCGTGATATGATGCTGGAGAGGAAGTGAAGATCATGTGCGGCAGAGTTGTTTTCTATTACAACATGTGTCATTCTCTTCACGTGTCTTGAAATTCCTTCTGCATTGGTCCGACCTGATTCCTAAAGTTGATCTCTAAGTCAGATACATATGTTTAACAGCTTTGCGCGCTCTAGTGGAAAAAATCCATATCTTCAGTTAGAAGAGCTCAAATCACGAAACCTTTAATCCCCTAGAAACCAGGTATCAAGTGCTGCAACATATTAAAGTTTCAGATTGAATATCCTTCTGGACCGACCAGAACTAATTTTTTGAAGTCGGCCTCCAATCGTGACTCGCTCCTTTCACGGCTTTGTATACTCTTGCTGAATCAACCATATCTTAGTGTAGGCAAGGGAAACCCGAAAGCTAGTTTATGCACCTGAAACCACACTTATACCGCAGCCTTGTGTCAAAATTTTAGATGAAAATTCCTTCTGGATTAGTTGCAGTAGTTTCTTGAATTTGTTCTAACTGCAGTAACTTTACATGTTTGCATACTTTCAGCGTGGAACATCATATCCCGAGCTAGGAGTGTCGAAATTCTGATCCATCTATGATGTTAGGAAGTGAACTTAGAGACCTTCAACATGTATGCATTTAATATTAGGACTCCTTCAGGGCTATCAATATAAAATTCTCGAATTCGACCTTACTGTAGTAAACAAACGCGCGTACTTTCAGCGAAAAATAATGTATCTTGACCTAGGGGAATCAGAATTGCAATCTGTTTGCTTCGTTAGAAAGTAAAATTAGAGAGCTACAATGCATATTAATTTCATAGAAAAAATCCTTTTGGGTCTTCAACAATTTTTTTGAATTTGGCCTAACGACAGTAAACTTTCTGATTCGCGTACTTTCAGCGGAAAACAATGTATTTTGAGCTAGGGCAATCGGAATTGAAATCCTTTTGCACCATTAGGAAGTAAACTTAGAGACCTTAAAAATGTATGCATTTCATATTAGGACTCCTTCAGGGCTGTCAATAGAAAATTCTCGAATTCAACCTTACTGCAATAAACTTTTAAACTCGCGTACTTTCAGCGAAAAATAATGTATCTTGAGCTAGGGGAATCAGAATTGCTATCTGTTTGATCCATTAGAAATTAACTTAGAGACCTTCAAAGCATATGAATTTCATAGAAAAACTTTTTTTAGGCTGTCAACAAAATTTTTTTGAAATTGGCCTAACCGCAGTTTACTTTCTGATTCGTGTATTTTCAGCAAAAATAAATGTATCTTGAGCTAGGGGAATTGGAATTGAAATCCGTTTGCTCCGTTAGAAAGTAAACTCAGAGGCTTACTACTTATATGATTTTCATAGCAAAACTCATTTCGAGCTGTCAGCAGAAAATTCTTGAAATTGGCCTAACCAAAGTAAACTTATAGACCTTCAACCCTTTTTTTTGCGAAAGAGATCATATCTTGTGTATGGTGAATCCAAATTGCGATATGTCTGGTCCGTTGGCATCTTACCTTCAAAATCCATTGTCATGCCGAAAATGAAGACCGAGTTCATCCTTGATTGCCTTTGACAATTGTTCAAAAATTTGGTCAATGATGATTTCCTATCACGCCAAGATCCTTTTTTAAGCTCATGCGATCAAACATAGAATAAGACTCCAAGCTGCCTACGTACCTCGGTGAAGAGGATCAAGTCGTAATATAGTTCAAAGGGATGAGCTTTTCTTTTTTCTTTTTTTTAATGTCGTAATTTTTTCCTAGGTCGCCTCTGCGAGGTTTTCAACCTAACATACTTCTTTTTTTTTGGTTAGGCCATACACAGTTTAGACTCATGCGGGCCAAGAGTGTAATAACGTGCTTTAGGATCATGAATCAAGGAGCATCATGACTTGCAGTTTAGGCTCATACGTCGAGGAGTGTGACAACTTCAAGAATAGTACTTCTTCGAAAACTTGCCATTGATAGGGCCAATTCTCATGCCATCTGCATCAACCAGCTTGTAAGCCCCATTTGAGTAAGCTTCTTGTACAACATATGGCCCATCCCATTTTGAAGTGAACTTCCCTACAGGTTTATGGGAAGTAATTATGGGTCTTCGTACGGCAAGGACTTGATCTACTACTTGAAAGGATCTTGTGCGAACTCTTTTATTGAAGATGCGAGACAATCAAGCTTGATAACATTCAAGACTCTGTTGAGCTTCCAAACTCTTCTCATCAAGAGCCTCTAACTCTGCTAATCAAAGTCGAGCATTTTCTTTATCAGTGATCCCTTCTTGAATAGCCAGTCATAATGAAGGTATTTGCCGCTCAAGTGGCAAGACGACTTTGACTCCATAAATGAGTGAATAAGGAGTTGCTTGTGTTGGCGTGCGGTGAGACATCATATATGCCCATAGATCTTCTTCCATACGGTCATTTCAATCTCGTTTGGATTTAGAGACGACTTTCTTTAGCAAGTTGCATAGAGTTTTGTTGAATGCCTCAGCTAGACCATTGGCGGTAGCATTGTACATCGAAGAGTTATGCTGCTTGAAGCCAAAGAGATCACAAACCTTATTCATCAACCTATTATCGAATGGCTTTCCATTATCCGTTATTATGTAACGAGGAATGCCAAAGCGATAAATAATGTTTACTCGGATGAAATTTGCAACATTTTCCTTCTTTACTTCCTTAAGAGAAATAGCTTCAGCCCATTTTGAGAAGTAGTCAGTTGCAGTCATGATGTATAGGTGCCCACCAGAGGATGTCCAACAACATCCAATCTCCAAGAGTCAAATGACCAGGATGCCACAGTCGGGTGCAACATTTCAGGAGGCTGTTGAATAAAATTCACATGGAATTGACAAGCCTTGCATCTTTGAGCGTAATCCAAGCAATCTTTTACCATCGTTGGCCAATAATATCCCATCCTTTTTATATGAAAGTTGAGCTTTGGTCTAGATTGGTGTGACCCACATACCCTAGAATGTGCTTCTTGCAAAGATTGGAGTGCTTAATCTTCCCTTAAGCAACTCAAGAGTACTCCCTCAAGTGATCTCCTGTATAGGGTATCTTTGTAGTAAAGGAAGCGAGGTGGACAACGATGTATCAGTTCTTCTCCGCGAATTTTCTGGAAGTATCCCATAGAACAAGTAGTCGATAGTGGGTTGTCTCCATTCCTCTTTCTCGACTTCAAAAATAGCGACAAGATGCTCGAGTTCATTTTCTTCACCTTCAGCCTCATTTGGTGGCAGTACTACCCATCAGTCAGGATTAGCGATGAAGCTAGGGCAGCTAAAGCATCCGCCTTTTTGTTTTCTTTCCTTGGCACATGCTGAATAATCACATCACCGAGTCACCCCTATTAATGTTTTAGCGTAATCATGATATGGGCGTAATTCTGGATTCTTGACCTCATAACTACCTAAAAGTTGATTGACCACTAACTGGGAGTCTCCAAATACTTGCAATTGCAATTGCTTCACATCAACGACCATTTCAAGCCCAAGTATTAATGTTTGGTACTCAGCAACATTGTTGAAACAAAGTTGTGTCAAGGTGAAGGAGTAGGGCAAGACTTCACCTTGGGAAGTGACAAATACTACGCCAGAACTAGCTCATCCACGATGTGCAACACCATCAAAATACATCTTCCATGGTGGTTGAACTTTAACGACCATTGCATCTCATTAGGCAGTTCGTCGGTTAGCTCCCAATCATCAGGTTTCAGATGATCTTCCAAGAAGTCTGCCAATGCTTGTCCTTTAAAGCCTTTTGAGGGATGTACAAAATCTCAAATTGTTGAAATCGGAGGTACCATCTTCCTAGTCGATCACTAAGAATAGGTTTTGACATCACTAACTTGATGGGATTTGCATTAGAAACAAGACGAACAATATGAGCTTGAAAGTAGTGCTTCAACTTTTGAATTGAGAAGACTAGTGCCAAACGCAACTTCTCAATTGGTGAATAATTCAGCTCGTTCGGTGTCATCATCCTGCTCAAGTAGTAAAGAGAGTTTTCTTTCCCTTCACTATTTTCTTGGGCCAACAGTGCTCCAGCGGGCCTTTCTTGCGCCGGAATGTATAATATCAATGGCTTTTAAGGTATAGGGGCTGCTAAAATTGGACGCTTTATCAAGTAGGATTTAATTCTGTCAAAGGCATTACTACATGACCCATTTGAATGGGACACCTTTCTTAATAAGGCGACTGAATGGTTGACACCTCCTAGCTAGGTTCGAGATGAATCTCCTAAGGTACGCTAATTTTCCTTGAAGACTTTTAAATTCATGGATATCCCAAGGCTCGGGCATTTTCAAAATGGCATTCACTTTGGCTTGATCAATTTTGATCCGTCGATGTCGGACAATGAAACCAAGGAACTTTCCAAAAGTAACTCCAAAGGCACATTTCAATGGATTCATCCTAAGTTGGTACCTCCGGAGCAATTTAAATACCATCCTTAAGTCCTTCAAGTGGTCGCCCTTCTCTCTTTATTTTACCACCAAGTCGTCAACATAACATTCGACATTTTTGTGGAGAAGATCGTCGAAAATATTCTGCATAGCTCTTTGGTAAGTAGCACCAGCGTTCTTCAAGCCAAAAGGCATTATCTTGTAGCAATAAATATCCTTTGGGGTACGGAAAGCTGTAAGCTCTTCATCTTTTGGTGCCTTGTGTATTTGGTTATAGCCCGATGAACCGCCCATGAAAGACATTGGCTCATAACCAGTAGTAACATCGATCATCAGCTCTGGAATAGGAAGTGGAAATTCATCTTTCAAACATGCGTTGTTGAGATCTCTAAAGTCAAAGCACACTCGAATCTAGACATTCTTCTTCCTTACAGGGACAATACTTGAAACATTGTTGGGTATTTAACTTCACAAATAAATCCAGCTTCAATGAGTTTGTTAACTTTAGTTTCAATCAAGGGAACCAAGTCCGGTCTAAAGTGCCTTTGAGCTTGTTTAACAGGGCGAGCTCCATTTTTGACTGCAAGGTGATGGACTGCTACTTTCGGGCCAAGCCAGGCATCTCTTTGTAACTCCAAGCGAAAACATTCCTGAACTTCTTGAGTAACTCAATATAAGTGCTATCTTCATCAATGTTTAGTAAAACACTTGGGTAGGTGGGTCTTGGTTCTTCATCAGTACCAAGGTTAACTTCTTTTAAGGCATCACCCATCGTTTTCACTCCTTCTTCAAGTTCAGGTGGAGCATCCTTCACATCTTCATCTTCTTGAGGGTCCCCATCATTGAAGGATATGTGATAACACGGTGAAATATCCTCCAAGTCCGCATTATCCTCTATTGAAGATGGAAAGCCATTCTCGACTTGTATAGTAACATGATACGAAGAACCCATACTTGCTTTATCCTCGTCATGTTCCTTAGTGTAGATAGTAGTATATGGCTTTACCTTAAGTACTTCTTCACATGAAACCAAAAAATTTTTTTTGCCTTATTCTAGAAGGAACCAAACTTTGGAAATCTTTAGAGATCTCCTGAATTTTGGGTGAAACGGGTGTTCTTATGCCTTGAAATTTTCTTCAGAACATGTTCCCCTTCTTTAATGGACCTAATCTTTCAAACACGGAGGTCTTCACAGGCAATTTTCCAAGTTGATCAAAGATAGAAAGCCTGTTAGAAGTGGCCGATTCATCTTCTATAGTGAGATAATTGCTGCTTGTCCTTCTTATTAAGATTCACACTGGTGACAGTTGCTTGTATCCCAAACCTTCACGTGGTTGCCTCGTTACAGCTTCGGATGGGAGCTTCACTACCTTTGATGGCTCATTGGGATTGTATCCAATTTTTGCAAATAGCTTGTAAGTGTTAGGATCAAAACCTTCATCTGTTCGCTTTATAGGGAGTGCCACATTCTGCCACTGATTTTGGTGTACAAACCCTGCAAGCGGCTTCGAGGACAACTTTACTGCCTCAATTTGTTTTACTGAAAGAGTTAACTCCTTTAGCGTCTTGGTTTCGAGATTAGATAATTTGCCCTCGTCTTTCTTCCTTTTAGGGACATATTAGAGCACATGACTTTCTTTCTTGCCATAAGACGCAATACCCCTTTTATGAGATTTATTCACATTTGCGTGTACCTCCCCAGTAACAGCTTTGGCTTTACCAATAGCCACCTCAGCTCTTCTACTTATGGGCTCGTCATTCTTGCTTTTCATGCCACCATCAGCTTTTATCTCCTTCACAATGAGATTCTTCAAGTAGAACTTTGCATCGGCGAAGTGTGACTCAGCCTCAGTGAATGGATCATCATCAGCAACTATCGTTTTCTTGATTTCACCCTCACAGTATTTCAAACAATGATGGTAGGTAGAGGGTACCACTTTGTTCTCATGTATCCAAGGTCTTCCAAGCAAGACGTTGTATGAGGTCTTTGCATCGATCACATGTAGCCATGCACTTGATTGCATATCTTCAATGGTGATTTCCATCCTGATCGCACCTATGGCTCTTTTCCCCCTTGGTTGAATCCTTGGATCATCACACGACTTTCTGAGAGTTCGTTCATGGGAATACCAAGTTCTTTCACAGTGCGAATTGGAAAAATATTCACTGAGGATCCACCATCAACTAAAATTCGATTTACCTTTTCATCACGCATATAGCCAATCAAGTACAATGGGCGGTTATGAAGGGTGTCACCTAGCAGAAGATCGTTATTTGTGAACGTGACTTTTTCCTCACAACCATTAACTTTTTGAGGAGTGGACTCTATGAGCTTTTAAAAAGATGGTGCCAATAGTAGGACATTACTCTTTTCTTCTCCTTTATCAACGTTGCAACAAGAGGCCTCAATACCCTCATGGGAAATCTTCATGCGGAACCAAATTGGTAAGAAATCCTCCAAGGTCACTGGATGTCATGGCTTTTGAGGATGGTGCACCTCCACTTTTGCTTTCTTCAAATATTTAACTGGATTCCGTCTCCTTGGTCTTTTCACCATCATTTTCCATGTTGGTTATTCTATTGATTCTTTTCATAGGCTCATTTTATGGTGCCTACGACAAGTGGCCAATGTCCAGCCTTCATCATCATCAGGTTGATTGACTTCAGCTTTGTTGCTCTCTAGTAATTCTTCATCTTTACTTTCTTTAAAACCACATAATTCATCCGGATTGAATGAGACATAGGTGATAGAGACTTGGTTTGTGCTTGCTTTCTCATCTTCAAGCACGATCTTCTTTTTGCGAGCCAAGTTCATGACTTTGTCCTTGAAGACAAAACACTTCTCGAAAGGGTGTCTTACAAGTTGGTGATATTTGCAGTAATTTGGGTCATTTGTTTTCCCAACTTCATTTGGTTGCTTCATCTCCGAAAGCTCAATAAGACTTAACTCGAGGAGTCCTTCAAAAATGGCTGGCACATCAGAATCCAAGAATGGGTACTCTTTCTCCTGCATTTCTTTTAGACTCAACTTTCCACTTGGCTTATCTTGAAAAGAAGTGTATTTCATACTCTGCTTCTTGCTCACCTTCGTCGTGAACTTCACAGGTGACGTGTTGACATTAATAGCTTCTTTGCTTTTATAGTTGGGTACGAACTTGCTCTAATCCCTGAATTCTTGCTTGTCATTCCCTTTGCGAGGTTCATAGATGGGCAACCTTTCATTTCCAGCAGAGGCCATGCTCAAGTCCATGTCATGGGCACGAGTTGCAAGTTTTTCAAATATGCCAGGCTTGATACCTTGCAAGATGTAGCGCAATCCCTAATGCATGCCTTGGACAAACATCTCTATGCCTGAAGCTTCATTAAGCCTGTCTTTGTAGCTGAGGCTTGCATTCCTCCAACGATTGATAAAGTCGATAATTGGTTCCCCTTTTTGTTGACGAGTATTTGTAAGTTCTATCATACTAACAATACATCTCGTACTATAAAAGCGATTGAAGAACTCTTGCTCTAGTTGATACCAGCTATCGATAGATCCAACCTTGGGGTCCGTGTACCAGTCAAAAGCATTTCCTTTTAATGAGCGGACAAACTACTTGATGAGGTAATCTTCATAAATCCCAGCATTGTTGCATATCTCCACGAAGTGCACAACATGTTGCTTGGGTTTACCTTTACTGTCAAACTATTAAAACTTTGGAGGTTGATAGCCAACAGACATCTTCAACATATCGACCCTTGTAGTGTACGACTTTGCATATGTAAGGGAGGATTTGGCAGCAACTTCATATTTTTTCTTAATGGCTCCTTCAATGAACTCCTTCAGGTGATCGATTGGAAACATTCCTTCAGATGAGACAGGGATAGCCTTAGTGGAAGAAGCTTGTCTTGGGGGAGAGTCACTCTATAGAACTTCCGGGAGCTTGCCGGTTGCATAGGTGGATTCTTCTTCCATCACGATTTCCACCCTGTCTGTTAGCTTGTCGATTCCAGCCTCTTGATTTTGCATGTATTTGGTCAAGCCATCGATTGCTTCCGTCAAGTTTGCCAATTGCTCCTCCATGGATGAAGTATTCGTCACCATGTCTTGCATGATTGTCGTAGTAGATGAAGAGTAACATGGATTTTCACGCAGATTGATCCTTTATCGGCTCATGCTATGTGGTGTAAGTGGGGAGGATCCATCACTTGAAGCATCATAATCTTCCTTCACAGCAGAGTGCTTGGATCCGGAGAGGTTAAGCAGAGCAAGAGTTTTCTTTATCTTTTCAGCAACATCGCTTCCTCCTTCAGATGCGTTTGTGGAAGATCTTGATCCTTTTGAGGATGAAGATCCGAAAATAGAGGTTGACGCGGACGGCATTGGGATGCTTGTTGTCCTAAAGAGTTTTCCTTGCTCCTCCTAACTGGTCCGAAGCTTCCAAAGGTAATATCAAGGATGCTTTCCATATCAGCATAGAACCTGGAGTTAGCAGCCTTGGTGGAAGTTGAAACAGAGTTGATTTTCTTTGAAGCCATTTTAGCGTTCTTGGATATTGATTGTTGGAGAGAAGATATGAGAGGCAAAAATAGTCCCACTGGGCGTGCCAAAATTTGTAACAAATAAAATTTCATTCCTGAAAATAATAATCAATACAAGAAATATAGCGACAAAAAAATAGTATTTGTATTTCAATAATTTACACGGGTTACAATCTTAAGTTCAAAATATGGAATACTCTGATTCTCCTTGTCCTCACGACCATCAATTCGAGATCTTTGCTAATTCTTGAATTTATGTAGCACTTGTTATTAGGATTTTACCACGAATGCGGAGCTAGGCTTTGATCACAAACGTGGAGGATGGAAAACTTGTGGATCATCCCATGGAGACGATAACTTCTTGCTATGCGGAAGACTTGCGAATCAGCACTGTGGAGGAGAGCTTCAATATGTATATTTTTTCTTCTCCCTTTGGCCTTATGGATACCACCTATTTATAGTTGGAGGGGTGGAAACTTGTGATAAGCACATATCTTTTTCCTCCAATTTGATTGGCCAACTTAAGTCATCAGACCTATCACTAAATCTAGGTAATAAGCTTGCAAATAATTGGTACAACTATGTCATTTGAATATTTGGCGACATTTGATTTGTCCTTACATTTGACTTAGCATGCTACATCACTTATGCGCATGGCATGATTGTAGTGGCCCTTGATTTGACATGGCGTGCCATGTCATTTTGACACGTGGCATGGATTTTGGGCTTATCATTTGAGGTCCAACAAGATGAACTAGCCCAATTAACTCAGGCTCTTAATTAAATCCATATACGCATATTGAATTTAAATAATAAATTCAATAATTCTAGCCCGTAATCATTGTCTCTTTGAATTTATCATGTGGTCCAAATAATTTAATAGACTTAAACTCAAATAAAATTCAATTGTCTACAGAGGGATTAAGAGTTTAATTCCTGTGAGCATGTGATTTTTTCCCTATATATGAGTTATTCCCATAAAATTCAAACAAAAGATTTTTTCTTATTTTTACAATTTTTATGAATTTCGTGTTGATTGTTTGCATGTTATTTGTGCATCTTAAGTCATATAAAAATAAAAATATATGCATTTGCATTTAGGAATTTAATTTCACATTTTAGTATTAAGTAGGTATTAAATCATTTTAGAACAATTTAAAGAAAATTACAAAAATAGTTCTTAGGCAATTTTAATTGACAGTTGATTTTTAGGATTTAAATAGTTTAATTAGGACTTAATTAGTTTAATTAGAGTTTTGTTGTTAATTTTTAAAAATATAAAAATACAAAGTAAAAAAAATATAAAATATAAAAATAAAAATAAATTGAATAAAAGAAGAAACTAAAAAGAAAGAAGGTGTGGACTGATTATTTTACCCAAACCGACCTAGCCCAAATTACCCGACTCCCATGGTCCAAGCCCAAACTTCCCCAACCCAGTTCGTTTCCCATACCCCGACCAAACGATGCTGTATCCCCCGCCTCTCGATCTCACCCTCCATTCCATTTAATCGGACGGACCGGAATAAAAGCCCCATTAATACTTAATTATCTAAAAAAAACAACAACCCTAAAGAGACAAAGTCCCCTCCTTCATACGCTCCTATGAATCGCCGCTCTTGACCTCCGTACGTCACCGGCCGGAATTCACTCACCGCGGCGGCGAATCTCTGTTTCCGACCAAAATAACACCAAAAGGTTCCCCGTTTCCTCCTCTGTTCAAAACATCAACCACTCTTCCTCGAATACCACTATAAATCCTCAAATTCCCCAAACCCTAGGCGCCGCCACCACCGCCTATGGCGGCGCCGCTACCCAAACGCCACCAACCTCACACCCTGGTACCATTTTGGTACCGCCGTTTCAAATATGTCATCATCTCCCGTGAAATCCTGTTGAAGTTTGTCAAATAGCCATTTCTGCCGCTAATTGGTCAAGCTTCATCACCAATCTTGATTTGCTGGTTTAAGTCTGACAACTAGGTATTTTTCCCTCTTTTGCATGCTTTGTTTGTATTTCCTCTTCTCTTCTTTCTTCTCATCTTCTGTATTTTCCTGTTTCTGTATGTTCTATTCATGTGGTCTTTTCTGCATACTCTCTTTCCATCCCTCTATTTTCTTTGTTGGTGTTTTTTGTGGTGTAGTATATACTTAGGGTTATTAGAACCGTTTAGGTTATATTTGATTTGAATGTTAATTAGCAGGCATGTTTTCTTCTTTCTTCTAATTTCTAATTTTGTTTAATTTGTTTAGCCTTAATCAGTAAAATCGAAATCTATTTTAGCATTAGGTTTTCACTTTAGCTTTATTTGGTTGACTCGCTAGATTTCACCATGTTGAATACTTATAGATTAGTAGTAATTAGATAGCTTTAATTTCATTGTCAATTCGATTTTTTCAAATTTACTTTGTTCTGGTTTTATTTGAATTCCAATAATTGATAGAATTAATTAGCTTAATTGAAGATTTTGTTATAGTTATTTAGAATGATTACTACCTAGCTTTAATAGATTCATGATAAGGATGGTTATAGCTGATAAAGTAAGACAGTAATTTTAAAAATAAAGTGGGGGTACTTTGGGTATAGAAAAAAGGGTTAATAGTAGTTATAATACAAGTTTAGTGGTAATAAGGTCATAAAATGGGTAGTTTAGCAAATGTTGAAATAAAGTAGGGGTATAATAGGGATTATAAGAAAATAGAACCTTCTAGAAGGGACTTTAGTGTAGGTTTTATATAAATAATTGCACTTACTTGTGCAACAAGTTAGAAATTAGAGGTTTAAAAAGAAATAAAGAGGGACTAATGAGCAAAAAATAAAAATTTGAAATGCACCTTAAAATTTTCTATAAATAGGCATTGAAATGCCTTGAATCACAAGTTGGAGAACCCTAAAAATCCTCCCAAAAAATATCTACTCAATTCCAGATCTGAAATTAAGATTTCAGATCCCAATTTCTTCTTTTAGATCTGAAATTACTTTTCAAAAATCCAAAAAAAAAATAATTTGAAAATCAGTAGAAAACCAAAAATATATTGTTCATTGAATGTTTTTCAATTTAATCCCAACTTGTGGAATTCTGATTTTTGCTGTATGAAGATCAATGCTAAGTTAAAGCAAAATCGAAGGATTCCAGAATTTTGTGGATAATTTTAATCACTGTCCAGTCCTAATGTGTTATGGAACAATTTGAAGATGATTTTGGTTTAAAACTACTCCTACGTTGGCTGTGAACTACTGTTGATTTGTTGTTGCAATTTATCCCTGTTGCTGATCCATTTCTCCTTAAATTTTTTTCTTTCAGGTACACATTTCAAATTACATTGATGTATTTCATGCCTGTTGACATGTGAATAAGAGGCTGGAATTAGCTTTGTGCTCTAAATCTCTTGTTTCATTGTATTCAAATTATTAAATTAATTCTGCGATTGAAGTATTTTAATTACAATAAAATGACTCATTGGAATTGGTATGTAATAATTGGACTGTTTTCCGAGTAAACGTGGACTGTTTGCATTGCATTGTACAAATTAACAGCTTATTCATTAGTTTAGATTTGGTATAACAGTATTCATATATGTTGGTATTATGTGCTAAGTTCCATTTGTTGAAGCTGTTTCGTCTAAGAAGATAATCTCAGATTTTGGCAAATAAGGATAAATCAATGAAATCGGACATTAATATCTTGTTCTAGGCTAAATGAAGTAAATAATGAGTTACTAGTTAAATTGAAATCAGATTAACGATTTTAGTTCACAGTTAGGAGTTGGAAATCATTTGTTGCGTTTATTAAAAGGATGCAAATTGTAACCTTCTGCTTTTAACTCTTAATTGAAATAAAATTAAATTTAGAATGACAAATATCATTAATCACTACTGTAATGCACAATAGTTGTATTCTTTTGGTTTTGTGTAAAGTTTTCCAGTTTGTTTCAATTGAGTCAGTGATGAAAAAGAATTGTAACAAAGGCAGGGAAATGTGGTATTCACTTTAAAAATGTAACAAGAAATAGAGAAAAAATTGATAATTTAGTATTGGGGCTTAAGTCTTGGGCCCAGGAATTTCTGAAACAAAGTGATGCTATTTGATAAATAATTGGTTATTCATGTTAAATTTTTGACTAAGATTAAAATCCTAAAGCTCTGCTGAAGTATGAGTGAACATTAAGGGTCCAATTATAATGACATAAAAAACATAAATATAATAAATAGCTAGGGACATGTAAAATTAATACATGAGTCTAAAATTGAATTCTTAAATAGGTAGCGGGTTCAAGCTAAAAGGTATTTCCTTTTGTTTGAATTCAGACTTGAATTCAAGATTCAAATTTATATTCATGAATTAATTGACCTATAGAGACAAACACAAATAGAAAATTTAGTTACTTTAGTTGGCCTTTAATAATAAATGAGACGAGCCTCGCCAAATCAAATACATAGTTGCGGGGCCTTCATTAATTACTAAAATACTTAGTATTCGGGACAGGTCGTTTAGCGAATTTTATGGCCTTCCCAAAAGATATAATACGTTAGTCGCTTTAGGCGCGTTTTAATTAAATTACTTTCCTAAATATGGGTGCGCATTTCATGCGACCCAAATCCAAATTCGAAAACATCGAATAAGAATGTGTCGAGGATCCGGGTGCATTTCATGTGACGTGATCCGAAAACATATTCTTAAACGATGTTCACTTTCTTAAATAAAATAATTGATAAAAGCGGTAATTAATTCTAAAATTGCATAAGTAGGGTAATATGTATAAAAATCAATATTTTAGCCAAATATAATAATTGAGCGATCGTGATAGAACTACGAAATTCGGGAATGCCTAACACCTTTTTCCGGGTTAACAGAATTCCTTACCCGGATTTTTGGTTCGCGACTGTTAAACAGAGCCAAACCCTTCCTCGATTCGGGATTCAAACTGGTGACTTGAGACACCATAAATCTCTCAAGAGGCGACTTTGAATATTTAATAAAATGAATCCCGTTTCGATTGTCCTCAAATTGAAAAAACTCCTTTATTACTATATCTCTTCCCAGGGTGTAGTAAAAGCCGATAAAAAAAGCCGATAAAAGAAGCCTTTCGGAAAAAGGAGGTGTGACAACTCTGGCGACTCTGCTGGGGATAAAGAATCTAGAACTTCGGTTCAGGGTTTAAGAATTCGAGCTCAGTTAAATTGTTGTATTTGGCTTTATTTGGTTTTGATACATGTTACATGCTTTCTGTGCTAAATGTTTACCGCTTTAATATTTGTTGAACTGTATATAATTTGTCGTGAATCCCTCCCTCTTTCTGAGTCTTCTATATCACGGAGAAGGGTGCACTTCGTGTAGCTTCTCTTCTATTAGAGTCTTTTTCCAAATTTAGAACGAGGTTTGGATAAGTTGAAAAGCCGGGGGAGCTTCTGTATCCCCGGGACGCTGCCTCCCCCTCGGCCCGAGTTGTCCGCTCGGGTAAGCCAGATCTAGAACAATAAACTTAGGATTTAAACCTAGATGGACAGTAAAATCATGCCGAACTCCTAGTAGGAACGTTTGTTTGCATCATGTGCATTTAACTTAGGGGACTCAACACAGGGGTTGGGTCCGTCTAGGACAGGTGACCCGAATTGAAATGACCATCCTGATGCATATTACGTGCTACTTACATTTATTTGCTCAGCTCCGCATGTTGATCGGCCTGTATATCATGAGTGAAAAATTGTGAAAATTAGCAGTGTTAGGACTAAGGGAGGATAACCATTTATTGTGAAAAACCCAATGCCCAAATAGTATCGAAATGCTGACGGATTTTTGAAAAAGAAAAAAAAAATGGAAATATTTGAAAAAATAGAAAGTAAATTGTTGGTCAAAAATAGTTTTGATTTTGGCCAATTGGCCCGAACTACGCTGGTTTGATTCTCACCAAGTGTGAGATACGTAGGCAACCCTCATCGGGTCCAACCACCCATTTTCAAAAATAGCCAAAAATGTCAAAATTTTAATTTTTGTTATAAATAAGTTGGGTGATGCCATTCTTGTTTAAAATAAATCGAATGTCCTTCAAAGGGACGCCGGAAGGCTGTTTTGCAAGAATAGCCACCCTGAGTCAATTTTAAATAATTTGCGGATACAGCCTTAAAATCTCCCTTTCGGAAGTGTTGAAAGGTCGAATCTGTAAACCGAGTTTTCGTTTTCATAAAGAAATAAAAAAACCAAATTTTACAAAAAATATCCATCTTGTCAAATAAACCATTACATGACCAGTTTTGTTAAAATAGTCACAAATGACATCGAAACCTTCTTAGTCTTGCGCAGGCCTGTGGTGATGCTGAGTGATGCCTCACGGACCCCAGGATGAGAAATTTTGATCATTAATTGTGTATCCTTTTAAACAGAAAATTTTGCAAAAATAGCCATTTTGTGTTTTAAGTCAAAATAAGCCGTTACATGGCCAATTTTATAAAAATAGTCACAATTGACATTAAACCTTCTCAGTCTTCTGTTGGCCTATGGCGATGCTGAGTGATGCCCCGTGGGCCCCAGGGTGAGAAATTTTCGAGTTTATTTTCTTAAACAAATTTTGCAAAAAATAGCCACTTTGTCAGAATAAGCCATTACATGGCCAATTTTGTAAAAAATATTCACAATTGACATTAAAACCTTCTCAGTCTTGTGTTGGCCTATGGCGATGCCGAGTGATGCCCCACGGGCCTCAGGATGAGAAATTTTGAGTTTGTAGTTTCTTAAATGAAATTTTGCAAAAATAGCCACTTTGTCAGAATAAGTCATTACATTGCCAGGTGTTGTTAAAAATAGCCTCAGTCGACATTGAAACATTCTCAGTCTTGCGGAAAGCTTGTGGCGATGTCAAGTGATGCCCCACAAGCCCCGAGATGTAAAGTTTTGATGTTCTCTTGACCTAGTGTTAATCATCGATGTTTGTAGTTGGAGTCTGCTTCTGTAATTTTTCTTAAAAAAAAAAACAAATTTGAAAATCCAAATAAATTTTTTTTTTTATTTTTTGCATTAATCTGTAAGAACTACGCTCGGTCTGATTCATGCGAGGTCATGATACGTAGGCAATCCACATAGCATTCGACCATAACCAAAAGAAAAAAAAGGAAAAAAAAAAGAAAAGACAAAATAAAAGAAAATAGCAGGAAAATAAGAAAGAAAGGAAAGAAAAATCAATATGCTAAATACCCTAACACTAACATGGTGGCTTAATTTTTCCATTTCCAGAAAGGGGGTTGGTTTGTGGTTTCCAAAGTGATAATTTTGCTCCACAACAAAAGGCAATGACAAACAATAATAGAATTGATGTGGTTGGTACCGGTACCCGACAAAAGGAGCATGAACGGGATAATGAGTTAAGTGAAGATGTGAGGATGTTGAGACAACACATGGCAGATATGTATCAAGCTTGGATAACTGGAAGGACACAACTCCCGCCAACACCAATGTCTCTTGTTATATCCACTACCCCGGACAATAAATACAGGAAGAGCCCTCAGGGTGAACTTTATAATGGAAGTGAAAAGGTCACAGGAAAAGTAGGGCGAGACGAAATAGCCATAAAGCCAAAAGGACTATCTTTACAGAACATACAAGGAATGGAAGACCTGGATAACATGTCTCACAAAGAATCTTTTGTGTTCCCCGACGTTCGCCTGCCCGCAGGGTTCGAAGTGCCAAATTTTAACTTGTACGATGGGATTGGAGATTCGGTAACTCACCTGAGGGTCTATTGCAATGAAATGAGAAGCGTCGGGGATAAAGATGATTTGTTGGTGGCATACTTTAGCAAGATCTTGACTGGGGCAGCTTTAGAATGGTATAATCGTTACGATGTTGGCAAATGACCTACATTAGGTGACATGGCTCAAGATTTTGTGCGACATTTTCAGTACAATAAAGACCTTGCCCAAATTGCTCCTCCTTATCTCAGACTAAAAACAAACCCAAGGAGAGCTTTAAGGATTTATGGCTCAAGTGGAACGAGCAGGTTGCTCGGGATGATCCTGCTATTGATAGAAAAGATGTTGCTGAGTCCCATCCACAACAAAGTCCGATAATTGTTCTTTCCAAACCTTTTCAACCTCAAACCTATCCCCCGAAAAACACCCGATCTTTTGTCCAACCATCCGGTCATAGCCTCCGCCAACAACAAGGTCCGGTGGTCGTTTTTGCTAAACGCTCCCAACCACAATACTGACCCCGTGAGCGTCCCCAAATTCCACAAAAGCCATCCCATCTACTAAGTAACACCCGACCATTTGCCCCACTACCAAGTCACTCTCAGAAGCAGGCACCAATAGCCCGAATCTCTTCTGTACAGCACTTTCAAGCATTCAACAATACTAGAAAACTGAGGCATGGAGAGAAACAAAGGCAACGGAATAATTTTACGCCCATTGGCGAATCTTACACAAGCTTGTTCGAGAAGTTAGAACAAGTTGGTCTGATTAAGCCACTCCATGAATATACTCCAGACTCAAAGGCAAAAGGCTTTGATCCTACTGTTCGATACGTGTATCACTCTAATGTCCAGGGGCATAGCATTGAAGACTGTCGTTCTTTGAAAAGGGAAATAGAAAGAAAGATTCGAGAAGGGTTAATTGTGGTCAATAACAATGGCAAGGAGCCTGCGATTTATCTTGGGAACTTGTTGATCAAAGTCAATAATAGTTTTGGCAATATTGATGTGAAACTCAGTGGCTAAGATGTCGGTCGTGACAATTGGAAAGACACTCCATCTCTCAGTCACCCAGAATGGAGTTTTGGTGGCTTATTTTGGTGTCATTTCTGTTGTCCGGGTTATTTCAGGGTTGTAATCCGGATACCATATTGGGAGTCAAACCCTTCTATCTTTCCACTTTGTTTTATTTAGTAATAAACTTGTTTAGTGCCGTCTAGGTTTTTAATTCCAGTCTAGTCTGTTCATTTTGTTGTTTCAACCCATCAGTCTCATACAATTCTCTGTTTCCCGACATTTCTAGTCACTCCCTTTCTAATCATTTTGCAATTTTTTCCATGCTGATTTTAGTGACATGACATGCACATAATTCTCGGCCTGGTTTAAAAGTCAATTTAGCAATGAAACAGTGTTAAAGATGTAAAAGTACTCGGAAGAAATAAAAACATACTGGAATACATTGAAGCTTGAATCAAGTGAAACTGGGGAAAATAGAACATAAAAAAATACTGTGGAAATGCATCATGCCACATCGATTTAATGCCAAAGGCAAGAATGCCCCAAGTCTAAAGGGACCATTCGTGGTATCGAGATTGTCATCCAATGATGTTAGGAATCGGCAAATACAGAAGGCAAATATGTGAATCAGTCAAAAGGTGTTTAACTATGTAGTTTGTACTTGGTATATATTGAAGATTGGAATGACGAAGGCATTTTGTTCTGCTATCCAAACACTTTATCCTTTGTTATCCTTTTGAGCCTTATTAGATTTTCTTTCGTATACCTCTTTTGGAATCAACAACAAACTCGATGATTGAATGAGGAAGTAAGTAGAGAAACAAGAGAAAAAAATAGTGCAGAAAAAGAAAAGAAGAAAAAAAAAGAAAGAGAAGAAAAGAAAAAAAAGAAGAAGAAGAAGAAGAAGAAGAAGAAAAAGAAAAGAAAAGAAAGAAATGAAAAGAGAAAAAGAAGAAAAGAAAGAGAAGAAAAAAGAAAGAAAAGAAGAATGGAAGGAAGGAAAACATCGCAACAACAAATGTAGTTGCCTGGACTACATTTGACTTGATCCCGAAAGGGTACGTAGGCAGCCTCACTGAGGTTCAGTCACAACAAAACGAAAGTCCAAGAATCCCCAAGAATGAGATTGGGGCAGAAGTTATGGTTGTTGCAAGAAATGTGATTTCGAAAGTTGTAATTTTAAACCCATATTGAAATATTTTGAGCCTCTATACCCTTCTTTCTAAACCCATCCAAAAGCCACATTACGGTCCAAAGAAAGACCTTCCGATCAATCTTCAAGAAATGCCGAGTCAAGCGAGCAAAGGTGAATTACATCAGGGGCAACACTCCAATCCAAACAAAGGGAAATGAAGAACTAGAGAGTCATGATGATGAGAACCACCACAGTACCCCAAGATGAGAGAAATTGAAAACCTTCACGGGCACCGTAAGGTGACAATGAGTTGAGAGAAAAATTAAAATGAGAGAGGCTTGATGGTGAAAACCCTATGGGCACTACAAGTCGATTAAGGATTATGAACCAGATCAGGCAAATGGAGCATTAAAGACCAGCTTCATGGCAAAAATTGCAACAAGAGTTGAACATCATATTTGCTAAAAAGAATGGGTTGCAAGTGCATGTCAAGGTCGCTAGATTCGGCATCTACATTTGATGGTTTTCTACTTTATAGATTTCTTGTTAGGAATCGTCTCTTTCCATTTTCCTTCACTCTATTCGTCCCACCTTGTTTTACTCTTTCTTCTTGAGTCTATCGGGTCATAACAAGTAAAGAAATGATTTCAAAATTTTCCACCAAGCTTTCCAATTACACGAAATGGGATTTGGCCAGCACATTAAATTGTCATAAGTCAGGAAATAACGTTAGACATGATTGAGTTGCCAGCAGTCAATATGCTTTGGGAATTCTTGGGAAATATAAAGGCTCGATATGCGAACAACACAATAAATGAAGGTCAGGGGTAAATAGGTCAAAGAATTTTCTGGAATAGGATCGACAAAGGATGGTACACCAATGAAAATAAAAATCTTCCAAAAGAAATCAAAGTTAGCAATGAAACAATAGACCTCAAGGGCAAGGCCGGTGGTTTAAATCGAAAGAGCAACATGTGCACTGAAGTTGGTAACAATTAAATTGCTTTTGGGTTTATATGAAACACAAAGGTTGGCAAGGGTCAATTCGGGAGCAATATAACAAATAGAAGTATGAGGGTTCGAACAAAGGAGAGTCATATTTTGATAAAGGAATTGGTCAATCAAGGAACGAGTGAGGTCTCCAAATGAAATCAATTATCATGACAAATAAAAAAGCAAAGCCGGGGCTAGTGGTTAGGTCAAGAAAGAACAATATACACCTTGAGGAGGTGGCAATTGACATGCTTTTAAAATTCATACAAGGGTTTAGTATAAATCAATTCATGAACCATGCAACAAAGATAGAAGGGGTGGTGAACAAATTAGAGATATTCTCTATGTCAAGGGTAACAAAGAAAGTGGTTAACCATTAAACAAACAAAGTCCTCGATTGGGAGTTAGTTATTATGGAAAGTGAAGGAACAAGAGACTTCAAGATCGGAGCTAGTGGGATCCGTCAAGAAAGAGCAACATATACTTTGAATGGGATGACAATTGTCGCGCTTTGAGATTCATGAAAACAAAGAATTGGTAAATGTCAGGCCGCAAGAGATGCGGGTTTGAACAGAGACAAGTTATTTTCTGTGACAAGGACGGCAGGGAAAATGGATAATCAGTAGACAGGCAAGGCATTCAAGTGAAAATCAGTTATCATGGAAAATGAAGGAGCAATCGTCATCAAAGTTCAAGGCCACAAACCAACCACCACATTTAAAACTGACAAGATTTTCTTTGATTGAAACAGGGGTAGAAGTTTTGGATAAATCCTCCATAAAAGTGCAGGACCCAAACAGGTATGACTGGAAATTCTCAGGATCTTCCTGGAAAATGGAACTTAGTTTAAATGTCAAAACAATCATGAGAAACATAACTTGGCATAAAAAGGAATATAAGTTTGCATGTTTAAGATAGGTTTCAATTAAGAGTTTCAGGACCCTCCTGGATAATGGGGTGTAGTTTTAAAGTTAGTATAAATAACAAGATATGGTGAAAGTCGTAATAAGAGTTTTCAGGACCCTCCTGAATAATGGGACATAGTTTTAAGGTTAAGCTAGATAACAAGATGTGATGGAAGTCGTATTTGTAATAGATATAACTTAGAGTAAAACCGCTTTTTAACTAGAAATTGTCAGGACCCTCCTGGATAATGGGTTCTAGTTTTAAGGTCAGACTAAATAATAAGATATAGTGGAAGTCAGAACCTTCCAGGATAATGGGGAATAGTTAAGACCTTTTGATAACGATGTAGTAATACCTTTAGAAAATATAGGGTAGATTCGTAATTGTTAGGAGCTGTCAGGACCCTCCTGAATAATGGGACGTAGTTTTAAGAACAGGATATGGTAGAAATTGTAGAAGTTGTCAGGACCCTCCTGAATAATAGGACGTAGTTTTAAAAACAAAATAAGTAAAAATTGTAATAGAAAGCTGTCAGGACGCTCCTGAATAATGGGACGTAGTTTTAAGAATAGGATATGGTAGAAATTGTAGAAGTTGTCAGGACCCTCCTGAATAATGGGACGTAGTTTTAAGAATAGGATATGGTAGAAATTGTAGAAGTTGTCAGGATCCTCCTGGTTAATGGGACGTAGTTTAAAGTCAGTATGAATCACAAGATATAGTGAAAATCGTAATAGAAGTTGTCAGGACCCTCCTGGAGAATGGGACATAGTTTAACGATTTGTCTAGATAATAAGATATAGTAGAAGTGGTAATAGAAGTTGTCAGGACCCTCATGAATAATGGGAAATAGTTTACGATATTTGGAAGTAACACCTTTCGAATAGATAGCTTGGACTCGTTGAAGTAAGTAGGCGCCCACCTGTAGAATAAGGGAATACATTTTAAGTTTAGTAAGCAGGCGCCCACCTGTAGAATAAAGGAATACATTTTAAGTTTAGTAAGCAGGAGCCCACCTGTAGAATAAGGGAATACATTTTAAGTTTAGTAAGCAGGCGTCCACCTGTAGAATAGGGGAATACATTTTAAGTTTAGTAAGCAGGCGCCCACCTGTAGAATAAGGGAATACATTTTAAGCTTAGTAAGCAGGCGCCCACCTGTAGAATAAGGGAATACATTTTAATTTTAGTAAGCAGGCGCCCACCTGTAGAATAAGGGAATACATTTTAAGTTTAGTAAGCAGGCTCCCACCTGTAGAATAAGGGAATACATTTTAAGTTTAGTAAGCAGGCGCCCACCTGTATCAGCAAGCAGGCACCCACCTGAAGAACAAGGGAATATTTTTCAAATGTAGTAAGCAGGTACCCACCTGGAAAACAAGGGAAGTACAATCTGAATTTTAGCTTTAAATTATAACATTTGATAACATGATATGCCCAGTCACCATACTGGGGCAGAAATTTTTTTTTGGTTGTCTATTTTTTAAGCAGGAGCCCACCTGGAGAACAAGGGAATATATTTTTAAAAGCATCGCAAGCAGGAGCCCACATGGAGAATGGACACATATTTCAAATTGAAGTGGAAGAACATCATTAAGGCAACAACAAGAATGTCGTTGGAAGAATACAAGATACAAGTGCAAGGCAACACAAGAACAAGCTGGAAGACATAGATAGGTTTTTTGTAATTCATAGACCATAGCTTAGGCTAGCTTCTTTTATTTTACCATGATGTAATAAGGAGGTCAGCCATCAGTAACAGCAGCAACAGCAGTGAGATCACAGCTCCTGGTAGTCCCAGCTACCAGACACTCCTGAACTACACTGACCTGATTCCTGTTTAGCCCAGGATATGTA